>OX457085.1:44457974-44727442 GCA_949752835.1 Empis stercorea
AAAACAAAAAAAACAAGGATTCCCACGACGAACATCACTGGCTGCTGGTGACAGGACTATGGACACAGGACTGGAACACAACAATAAAACAGGAACAATTCTACACTACGAAAATTCGCGCTCGCTGGACACAAAGTATAATTTTATTTCCGGTTTTAAAATTTTAAAATTAGCCGGTACAAAACTTTATATATATATAATAATACTTTCTCAATTTTTCTTTAATCTACACAAATTTCCTTTTTTAATTTTTCTATGATTCAAATTTTTCTATGATTCAAATTTTTCTGTGTCGGCTGAATTTTTTTTTTCTTTTATAGATTTATATACACAAAAAAAAAACTATTTCTTTATTTTTTCTTTAAAAAAACACTTCTTTCTTAATTTTTTTTGTTTTTTCTTCTTCGTCTTTAATTCCAACTTTTAAATTCCAAAAAAAACATAAATTCAAAAAAAACTACAACAAAAAAAATGAATTGTCAAATGAAGAGCATCTTTTGTTTCGGGTCGGAAAAAGTTAAATTAACCACCACAGCGAAATCTAGTACTATCATCACCTCAAATTAACAAGTAAACGAAACAATACCAACTGAAAAAGATAAATATATTTTTGACATTTTTCAAGAAGAGGAAGAAACAACAAAGAACAAACCTAGCATGGCCGACGAAATTGTGGCAGGTAATTCATTTGTTTATTTATTTTTCTGAAGATATTTTTAATTTTTCTACCTTTTTAGGTGATTTTCATTTTTAAAATTGTTTGGGGTATCACAAAACAGGCTTGATGCTAAAGTATTCCTACCAGAACAAGTCTGAAATCACACAGCGTTTGTTGATGGTGTACCTACGCTGTTTTGGGGTCAAGGTAAATACAAAAAATTCTGTTCTGTGTGTGTTTTTTTCTTTTTTTTTCTTTAAGAAATTAATTATAACTACTCCCACCCAATTATTTAAACCTAACCTAATAATAAGTTAACAATTAAGTGTAAATAATAACAAAATAATAACAACTAATAAATTAAATAACATCTATAAGTGTATATAAACAAAAAAAATCTAACCCTACTAAATAAATAACACTAAGTGAAAAAAATTTATGACTAAAAAAAACTACCTAATAATAAATAATACTAATCTAACTAACACTTAATTGTAAATATAACTATCACTAAATCCTACCAAATAAATATAATAATAAATAACAAAAAATAATTTTAAAATATCACAGATGTTAATGTAATAAATAAATTTTTTTTCCTCATTTTAGCCAAACGTGGGGCTGTCCCACACCCTGAGATAAGCCGGGCCTTACTGCTTTAAATCTTTGGCATGGACTATGAATTTCTTTCCATTGACGTCGTCATCCACCTCGTAACACACGTGACCTTTGGTGGAAATAATTTTACATCTTTGCCACGGCTTCAAAAATTTATCTTCCTTTGTTGGTCACTCAGACCGTGCATTCGTCTAAAAACGATATCACCAGGTACGAATTTAATTGGCTTTGTTCACAAATTATTTTTTTTTTTGTTTTTTTCAGGTTTTGTATCGTTGCGTCATGTACCCTTCTACGCCGATGGTCGTTATCAATCGCAACTTCTTCTTTAAGAGCATTTAATTTACGAAGCAACTGATACGACGAACCATCAGTCACCATGTGATAACCAAAGGGTAAATAGAATGGCGAAAATTCAGTAGCGTCGTGCACCACATTTCGAAGGGCACACACTATGTGACTTAGGTTTTTGTCCCATTCTTTATGGTTATCACTCTTGATATAGGCTCGGATTGCGGTTCCGACGAGTTTGCCTGTGGGTGGTAAGTTTCCGTGAATTTATGTGTTATATTATATTCGGTCATTAATTTTTTAAACTCTTTAGATCTGAACTGGACACCATTATCCGATAACAACACTTCTGGTATTCCGAATAGGTGGAATACATCGGATTCAAGAAATTTTAAAATTGGACCTGTCGGTGCCTGCCGCAAAGGTTTTAATAATACAAATTTACTAAACTGATCTACTATTATTAATATTATTGTATTTCCACTTTTAGATCTTGGATACGGGCCCAATAAATCAATATTGATGTTTTGCCACGGACGGACTGGTGGAGGTCGTTTAACCATTGGTGGCCGAAGACAAATGTTCGATCGCAATGCGCTATGTAAGTATTGATCGAGTGGTTCATGTTCGGCCAATAATAATACCGTTTAATTTTCTCCGTAGTTTTATCAACACCCGAATGAGCCTCGATGGGATCATCATGAAAATGTTGAGTGATCTTGTCGCAGAGAGCGGTCGGAACCCACAGCTTCCAGACCGGAATATCTATAAGTACATAATTTTTTCTAAATCCACAGCGTTTAAAAATAACACCATTGTGGATGTTTATATCAGGAAATTTCGTTATATTTTCCTTAAAGGTTTTAACTTTCTCTAGATATTCGAAATCTTGGAACGCGTCATCACTTCCGTCATTAATATTGTGCTGTCGTAGTTCACCCTCAAGCTCGCTTCGCCACGCGACAGAGCATCAGCCACAATATTATCGCTGCCTTTCCGGTGGACGATGGTGAAATCAAACCCTTGAAGATTAAGGCTCCACCGCGCTAGTCTACCCGAAAGATCTTTTTGTTTCAGCAACCATTTAAGACCAGCGTGGTCCGTGATGACGGTGAACTTGGACCCCTCAATGTACGGTCGGAATTTTTTGATCGCTACGACAGCCGCGACACATTCTAGTTCAGTGACGCTGTAATTTTTCTGCGCATTGTTTAGTTTTTGCGACATGAACGCAATCGGATGTTCATGTCCCTCGTCATCCGTCTGAAATAGAACGCCCTCGACTCCCGTCTTCGACGCGTCACATTGGACTGAAAATTCTCTGTTGAAGTTTGGGTTAACGAGAACTGGCGCTTGTGTAAGCGCCAACTCCAAAGCGATGATGGCTGTCTCCGCTTCGTCGTTCCACTTATCTTGAGCTTTTTTATTTAGTAAATTGGTGATTGGGGTGGCCAGATCTGCATAATTTTTGATGAAACGGTTGTACCACCCGGTTATGCCGAGAAATCTTCTAATTTGTCGGACCGATTTAGGACGTGGAAAATCGTTGATTGCGACGATTTTTTCGGGATCAGTTTTTATCCCCTCGCTATCGATGATATGGCCTAAATATTTAGTTTGCTTCTGGCAAAAACGACTTTTTTCAATATCGATATTTAGTCCAACTTCCCTCAAACACTTTGCAACAAGAGCAACATGTGGGTGTCAAAGTCCTCCGAGACGATCAACAGATCATGAAGGTAGACAAAGACATCCTCATGAAGCTCATACGGGATTACTTTGTCCATCAGCTTACAAAGTGTTTTCGGGGAGCTGGACAAACTGAAAGCATCCTCTTAAATTGGAATACGCCCCGACCTGGCACTATGAATGCGGTCTTGTCTTGCGACTTTTCTTCGAGCTCGACTTGCCAGAAGGCCATTTTAAGGTCTAGGCTGGTAATGAATTTTGTTTTCTTAACTCTACTAAAAATGGAATTTATATGCGGAAGTGGATACGCATCCCTCTTGGTTACAGCATTTAATTTTCTCGAGTCTAGACACAGTCTGACTGTGCCGTTCGATTTTTTCACTATGGCCACTTCTGCTCTCTTCTATTATATCTTCTTTCAACATTTTATCAATTTCAGAATCTAAAATTTTCTGCATTGGAACGGACAAAGGATACGGACGGAAAACTTGGGGTTTAGCATCTCCTACATCGATTTCGTGCTTCAACAGGCTAGTTTTACCTAACCCGGCCACACTGTAAGATGGAAAGAGCTCGATTATTTCCCGTAAGGTTTGTTTTTGATCTGTAGTTAGTTTATGCGTATTCTCACTACCTTGCTCTATCTAATTTATTTCTAGGGATCTAAATGGAATGGCATTAAATGCATCCCAGAAATCCATTCCCAAAATGATGGATCTCTTAATGGACGGGATGAGGAAGTATTTAATATTTTTGGCGATATTATTAAATTGGATATCCAAATGGACAAAGCCAAGAACCTTTTGTTTTGCCCCATCAGCAGTACTAATATCTGCCTCAAAGGGGGTGTAAGGTATATCTAAATCCTTTAATAATTCTACCCCATCCTTTCCCAAACAACTTATGTTTGCTCCACTATCAAGTAGAACAAAGTAATTTTTAGTTTTTATTTTTATTTTCATAAACGGAAGGTTATCCCCATCCCGTCTTACATAAGTTGATCTTAATAAATTTTTTATTTCCCTACGCATGCTAAAATGTTTCTTAGATCTACTATCACCCTGAATTTTACTACTAAATTCTAAATTATTTATTCTACTTATAAGACTATTTTTGGAAACTAAACCTAACTTATAACTATCACCAGCCTTTAAAATGGAGGATTTTGACGAGGACGGAGGAATAGGTTCCTCCAAGTTCCTATTTCTGCATTGCCATTTCCCGGACGACTAGAATTTTTACATTTAGGACATCTGTTTACATACGTATTTTTGAAACCCCACCGATAACAAAAATTTCAACGGCAGAGGACAATCACTAAAGGTATGCCCAATGTCGTCACAATTAAAACAGATAGTATAAATATCTTTATTTTCAGGACGCTGTAAAATTTCAGACGGAATGGGACGAACAGACGAAGGTTGCTGAACAGAAAGGACTTCTACAGGATTTGTGGACGGAAAAACAGAAATCTTTGGTGTTATCACAGGTTGTTCAGTCTTGGCGGTTTCAGAAATAAAATCAGGTACGTGCGTAATATTTTCGGCCATATCATCGAGTTCGCTTACATAAGCTCTTCTTGAGCAAACTTGATCCTCCGTACATTCCCCTATTTCCCTCCATTTACTCTTCAATCTCTTGCACAACTTGTCCAGCTGATTTAGAGTGACCACATTTTCTAAAGACGGTTCAGAAAATCGTCGTCCGAAATTTCCTGTCTCAGACGCAATCGCAGACCTTCTATTTCTAACCTAAAATCCGAAAATTTCTCGCGCGACCTCTGCTTCCGAACTTCCATCAATCGCTTGATATCCCCATCTTCTTCACCTTCGTCGAATTCCTCCTTCATCGCTTTTTTCAGTAGGGACCAAGTTGTCTGTGGATTCCGCCAAATGTACTGCCAGTAGCATATGTCTGCCCTGCCTTTTAAGAGTTTGTTTATGGACAGGACAAGACTCTCCACTGGATATTGGTCACCACGAGCTAGGGTTTCCACCCTGAAAATGAATTCCGGTAACGCCTTTCCAGAACCATCGTTCCAATTCGATATTCTTATTATTTGTGTATGTGTGTATGGTAAAGAATTATTTAAAAAAAAAACATATAAGTCGGCGGATAAGAAACTAGGTCACCAACTTAATTTAAATTTAAGGTATATTATGCATATAAAATATTCAGAATTATTGAAAAGAAAAAGGTTATAACTTAAATATTGTTTTTTACTTTAGTTCATCTTTAAATAATTTTTTCATTATGTAAACTTCTTAGTTATTTATTTAAACAAAAAAAAAAAAAAAATATGCTTCGATGGGGATTCGATCTTATATATCTCGATTCGAATAATATCAGCACGCTACCAATTCGGCTATCGGGAATCGTTTTGCTCGCTTTGAAAATACATAAGTTAAATATTGTTTTTTACTTTAGTAGATTTATAAATAATTTTTTCATACCGTAAACTTTTTAGATATTAATTTAAAAAAAAAAAATATGCTTCGATGTGTTTTCGATCTTTTTTACTTTAGTACATTTTTAAATAATTTTTTCATGACGTTGTAGAAAATATTATATGTAAAATAATTTAGTGCTATTTTTAGGGTCAGTATGTTATCATATTACAAATTTTTGTATGTTTTTTCAAGACTATGAAATCAAAATTACGTAATGCTGGAAAGTATCTTTTCTGTTTCAAAAAAATAAAAACATTCATATTTTAAAAACGAAGTTCATTACTTTTTTCAAGGTCAATAAATATTTTCAGATTACATACATGTATAAGATTAAATAGAAGAGTTTTTACTTTATTTGTATGACTATAGAAATTATAGAAATTTTTAAGATAATAAGTTTTTGATTTTTGCTTATGTTTTGGTTTTTAATTACACTGAATTTTCATTCAGTGTAAGGTTAAATATAAAAATCAAATAAGGGGTAAGTAAAAGATAATTTTTAGTCTAATAAGCATTTTATAGGTATAAATAAACCGGAAATTTTTGTGTACATTTAAAACAAATTCAGATTTCGATCAGTCGATTAGATACTTATTATTCAGTATATCAGTATGTTACATATAAAAATGAATTTGTTAAAATTGTTCTACATTTTAAATTATGCTATTCAAATCTTGACTGCTCCACAGCAGGCTGTATATTCAACCTTTAATATGCAGAATTCGGCTCAAGTAAGCTTCTCTCAACATGTAAATCATCCTGTGGACCTCAGTGGCATCAAACCACCGAAGAAATTGAGCCAATTAATACTCCACAGCTAATTTTACCAGTAACAACAACTACTACTACTCCAACCTAAAGAATAAGACGAGAACAAATAACACAACAACCCCGGACCACCTATGCACCAGATACTGACAATTCTGATGGTAATTCGGAAGAGTATGTAACACCTCGCTCACATTTTACTGGTCGTGGGTAAGTATAAGTTATGTAAAAAATATATAATTTTTTTATTAATAATTTTTAAATTTATTTACAGAGATCAACTAGGCTATGAAATCGATCAAGGTCTTAAAAATGTAACGCACCACTCACAATTTAATGGTCGAGGGTGAGTAATACTTTTGTAAAATAAAATAAAATTTTAAAAATAATTTTTAATATTTTTCTAGTGGCCAACAAGGTTTTGAAATTGAGCAGGGACTTACTAAAGTATAATTGTATATATTTAACTTTAATATAAAAAAATAATTGTTCATAATATTTTTTTCTTTTTTTTTTTAGAACGACATAATTTAGATCAAAATAAGGATCCTCATATTAACTAAAATAATTGCACCAGCAAATTAAAAAAAAATTAGATTTTTCAGTAGAGCAATATAAATTTTTTTTTGTAGAAAACAATTAATAAAAACCGCTTTTTTTTTTAAATAAATAAATAAATTATTAAAAATTTTTTTCATTTTCTATAATTTTTTACAGAATAAAACCGAGATTATATTTTCTTGAAACAATATGATGGAAACCAACATTCAGAACACGATATTAATAAAGTTGATTTCTTACCAATGATTTTTCTTACTAATGATTTTTTTCTTGAAAAGAAACTTTATTTCCCTGAATTATTTTTTTTTAACAATATAAGTGGAAGTTAAATTCAGATTTTATATAAATAAAGTTGATTGTATAAACTGCCTTTTTTTGTTAAAAAAAAGAAAAGTCTTCTTTTATTTTCACAATTTTTTTTACAGAAAAAAGAAACCTCAAGTTTTTAGAACCGTACATTATTAATACAATTATTTATTGTTGTATCTGTGTTAATTACATATGCTTTTGAGAGTTTATATTAACTTTTTTAATAAATTCGATTTTCGCCATGTTCCTTCTGCTAGCATCACGCCCCCTAAATAATAAAAAGTATTTTTCCCCGTTTAAAAATTCAAGCTCCTTATCATCTGTAATTTTAGCAGCCAGTCTTGTAGGGAGGAAAATGAAATATTTTGATGAAGTTACAGCGTCTATTAACAAAGCGGTCACCCCTCTTCCAAATCTGGTAGTCTTGAATGAAAATTGTTCCACTTCATATAATTTTCCAATAATCAAGGCACCTGCAGCTGTTTTTTCAAAATTATTTAAAAAATTCTGTAAAAGATAGAAATTAATATTATTTCATAATATTATAAAAATTTTCAATTACCATGATTTTTTTTTAGATGTAACGTACTCTTTTAATTCTTTACTTTGAATTGATTTTATTTAAAAATGTCGCGAATATTTATACTCCAAAATTTCAAAACCAAACTTTTATTTAGAATACACTACACGGTTGAATAAACTTTAATCACATCCTTTTTAATTTTATTAAATAATTACACGATATACCACTGAAAAATTAATTTTGTAAGTTCATTAAACCGTACTAGTAATATAAATGGTTAAAAAACAAAATTAGTTAGTTCTGATGCAATGAATATTTTATTAATATTTTATTTAGCTGTGAAGTATTAAAATATTTTTATAAATTTAATTGATTTTTAGATGACCCATATGCTTCCTTGCATGTGAATCACTAAATTTGCTTATTATTTAAAAAAAAATTTTTACTTGATACCAAAAAGAACTTAAGCGATCATTATTTATATATATGTATATATATTTATAAAAAATTTTAATTATTAAAATTATTATATAGTTTAATTGTTGAAATAAGAAAGTTAATGATTCAAAAATTATTACAATTAAAATTTTGCAAATAATAAGTATTGTTAAAAATTTAAGTGATTTTTAGTTAACAATATGCTTCATTGCATGTGAATCACTGGTTTAATTAACAAAATGTATAATAATATATGTATATATAAAGAACCAGAATATATTTAACATTCAGTTTATAAAAAACTTTTATGTAGTGTAAACTTTGTATTTATCTAAAATGGCTCAATTTTCTATTAAAAATGAAACAAGTGTTTTTATTAAACGGTTTAATGTTCGTGCTCAGCGAGTAGAATTTACTATCAATGAAATACCTGAGGGGCAAGATCCTGTACGATGGCTAAAAACTTCTATAGAAGAAATATTCAATCATGCTATAAGTAATCTCCAACCTACTGATCAAGTAGCTATTAGTTTTTGCGGCAAGAATTTTAAGGATAGGGGTCCTGGTTGGATGAGTTTTAGAGAAGCAGATTATGTTACAGTAGAGGATTTGTGGGAATTAATAAGTAAAATATTTCAAAGTAAATCTGAAGGGCTAAGTACTGATACTTTGTGCTTATCAATAACATCTGTGCGAATGCCTCAGCGTCGTGGACGGGTAGAAAATATTTTAGTTCTGATGAAGAATGTAGAAAAAGAAATGGTATTATAACAATAGATAATAACGATGTTCTTTGTTTACCAAGAGCGTTAGTAGTTGTTATAGCTGTAACTAAAAACGATCATGATAAAATTAAAATTAGACACAACATAAATAAAATGCAAAATATTCGAACAATGGATCTATTGAAATCGTCCGGTTATCAAATACCGTCAGAAGGTGCTGGTAAACAAGAACTTGAAAAATTTCAACAGCATTTGGAAAATTATAAAATTGTAGTTTATACATATAATGGCAATAAAGGTAGAGATCTTATGTACGAAGGAAATGGCAACGGAGCAAGATTAAATTTGTTGTATAACAACAATCATTTTAATGTGATAACTTCTCTAACGTCAGCTTTTTGTTGTAGTTTTTATTGCGAAACTTGTAATATACCTTATAATACAAAAAATGCTCATAGGTGTGAAAAAAAATGCATATGCTGTCGACAATCACCACCCTGTAAAGAAGAGCAAACCGCAATTACATGTAAATTATGTAACCGATACTATAAAAATCAATATGATGTACCAAGATAGTAAATTTTCTCAAAAAAAAATTACCACCTGCTAACTTTAAGGTAAGTCGGAGGAGGTAACTTCGGAGTTCTAGTGAAGTGGGCGCCAGGTCTAGGGTGACCAACAGCGCATCACAAATATAACGCTAGATCAAAATTTATGTACTAGAACTCCTTGGACCACTGGGATTTCCACCTAAGTGTGCCAGCTATGCTCAGCCTGTGGGGCGTGAGTCGACCAGTGATCCAAACGGCAATCAATACAACAACATGGCGATACTTCCACAAAAAAATTTCCAACAAAGAAAATTTTCAACCAATTTTACGAAGTATCACCATAAGGAAGAGAACAAAGAAAGGAACAGAAATCCATCGCAATCCATCCTGAGGAATTATTGTAAAACTCAGCCACTCATATTATAAAAAAATAATAATAGAAAAAAAACCCAATAAAAACGAAGCGATCAGCAACCCAACGCAGTAGCCACTCTTTATACAAAATAACAAAAATTTTTGGAAATTAAAAAAAAAAAATAATTAAATTTCCAAATAAATTATAATAAATAAAAAAACGATATGATTTGTATTTTTGTTGTTTTTTTTTTAATAATAATATAACTTAAGAAAATGTATCGGTGGTGAGAAAAAAAAAGTTAGTTTATATATATATATAATTTTTTTATAATTTTTCCAATATTATGGTGTACAAAAAAACTTTAATAAAAAGCTCAAAAAAAAAATCTAATAAATATGAATAAATAATTGGTTCTTTAAATATAAATTAATAAATAACAAAAAAAAAATTACGTTACCAACTTTTATTTCTATATAAAAAAAATAATTTAACAAAAAAACCTAAGCAAAAGCAACTAATATTTACAAAAAAAAAACGTACACCGATAATAATAATTTTAATTTAAACATACCTGGGTTAACTGCTTCCATCGCCTGACATGTCTGGATCCAGAACCAGCTACCCGTACCTACACAAAAAAAATTCAAAAAAACCAAAATCACCACCCAAAAAAACGTGACGCTGTTGCCGCTACTCTGCTCCTCCCCAAATGTGACTGGAATAATTTGGTTTTTCTTTCTGATTTTACTGGATCGGTTCTGGATTCTTTTGGTTTTTTCTGGATACTACACCACCAAGGTACTCTTTTTAATTTTTTTTTTTAAATGGTGCACATATTAATATATTTATTTTCACTAATTTATTATTTTTTTGTTTTTTTTTTCGTGCCGGACGCGGTATACTTATTATTTTTTTGTTTTTTTTTTTCGTGCCGGACGCGGTATACTTAAAAAAAACAACCACAAAAACCTGACCGTCCGGCAACCAAAATCTCAACCGACCCCCAACAAAAATTTTTTCCGACTCCCCGAAACAATCAAATTTTCAAATTTTTATCCAATTCTAAAACTATTGTTTCCTCGATCGCGCGTGATCTCTTGACTTTCGGAATCAAAACATGGCCCACAAGGGCAACAAAGGTTGTCTATTGTTTTCTGTTCCGCAAATCAAGAGACCGCAGTGCTGACGGGAATTTCGACTATTACCATATGACTACCAACCTACAACAAAAATTGCAATTCAGCCGTAAGCTTACATCTGGACTATGACAAGCCGGTATATAAATAATAGACGTCAAGTTAGACAAAACCAAAAACGTAAACCATAAATAGGTGATTTATTTTATTATATCTTAATAAATATTAATTTATTTTAGAATAAATAAACCAAGGTGTCACAATGTTACGATAGATATCAAAACTCAACATCTAATAAAAAAAGTATTTGTGATTCAATAAAGCGTTGCTTATCATGTTTATCTATTTTTAAGAATGAAAGAGAGCATATATGTGGTGAATATTTTTGTAAAATATGTCCATTGTATGTAGCTGACGATCATCAGTGTTTTATGAAGCCCGATACTAGAAATCCTCCAACAGAAGACTTACTATTTATATTTTATGATTTGGAAACACGACAAGAAAAAGTTATTGGAGAAAAAATAAATGAAAATAATTTATTAGGACAAATAAAATTACACGAGCCAAATTTATGTATTTATGCTAAAAGTTGTACGCTATGCGTAGATATAAAACAATTATATTTTTGTCAAAAATGTGGTTTTCGCGAAATCATTTACAACAAAGATGTAATTAATAAATTTGTTCAAGATTTGCTGAATATAAGTAAAAAATTCAAAAAAGTAACTGTTATAGCTCATAATGGAAAAGCATTCGATCATCAATTTATTTTCAATTATATATTATTAAAGTCAGATTTAAAGCCTGATTTAGTAATGCAAGGAACAAAAATCATAATGATGATTATAATATAAAATAGTATAATATAAAATTTATAGATTCATTAAATTATTTTCCTATGCCTCTATCTCAATTACCAAAAGCATTTGACCTACAAGCCACAATCAGAAAAGGTTATTTTCCTCATTTATTTAATACTTTAGAAAACGCAGATTATATAGGATCATTTCCTGATATAAAATATTATGATCATGATATAATGAAAAGTTCTGAAAGAGAATATTTTCTAGACTGGTATAATCATAATAAAAACAATATTTTTAATATGAACCACGAATTAGTTTCATATTGTCAAAATGATGTGCTTATTTTAACAGAGTCGTGTCTTAAATTTCGTCAGTTAGTATTAAAAGAATGTAATGTCTGTCCTCTTACAGAGGCATGTACTATTGCATCAACATGCAATTTAATATTCAGGAGAAATTTTTTAAAACCAGAAACAGGTATTTTACCCAAATATAATTATCGTGAAGGTAACAAGCAGTCAAAAATTGCAATGCAATGGTTATTATTTGAAGAAAAAGAAAGAAATATAAATATTCAACATGCTCTAAATGGTAAAGAAAAAATTATAAACGGTATAAAAATTGATGGATTCTGCAGCGAAACCAATCAGGTTTTTGAATTTTATGGTTGTTATTTTCACGGTCATCCAGACTGTTTTAAACATAATCGTAATGAGGTATTTAATAAAAATTTAAATGAAATTGTTAATACTCGATATAATCCACTATTGCTAAATCTCAACACCTGAAATTTTTTGGTTATAGTTTGTGAAATGTGGGAGTGTACTTTTCGCAAAAAGTTACAAGTTAACACGGAAATGATGTGTTTACATACACATCCATTGTTAAATGCATTACAGTTAAATCCACGAAATGCATTTTATGGTGGTAGAACTGGAAATACTAGAACATATTACAAATGTGGAGAAAATGAAAAAAATAAATATATTGATGTTTGTTCGCTTTATTCTTGGGTCTGTAAATATGGTAAATTTCCAATAGGCCACCCTTAAATTTAAATAAAATTAAAGGAATAATAAAATGTGAAATATTACCGCCGGCAAACTTATATCACCCCGTGCTACCAATAAAACAAAATAATAAATGAATGTTTGTATTATGCTGTAAATGTGGTAATCAACTTAATCAAAGTCTGTGTACCCATAATGATAACGAGAGAGCCCTTTCTGGAACATGGATTATTGATGAAGTTTTAAAGGCAATAGAAAAAGGCTACAAATTATTGCAAATTAATGAAATATGGTTTTGATACTGAACAATAGGATAATATAAAAAAGACCGGCGGTTTATTTACCGCAGTGATGAACAAATTTATTAAATTAAAACAGTCAGCTTCTGGGTTCCCCTCTAATTGTACAGCACAAGAGGCAAAAGACAATTATATTGAAGAATTTTTAAATAGTGAAGGAATTCAGTCGGAGGGTAAAGATATTGTAAAAAATGCAGGGTAAAGATCTTTAGCTAAGTTAATATTAAATTTTTTTTGGGGTAAATTTGGTCAACGAGAAAATTTACCCAAAACTACAATTTTAAATCAACCTGACGAACTTTAAATCATAACAGATCCTGCGATAATTTTAAATAATATAATACCATTAAACAAAAATACTATAGTTACAACTTGGGAGTACATAGATGAAGCATCTCATTTGTTGGACACTGCAAATGTAAGTATAGCCGCATATACAACAGCACAAGCCAGACTTAAACTTTATAGCTATTTGGAACAATTAGGGGAGATAGTTCTTTACTATGATACAGATTCTGTAATTTATGTATCAATAGATGGTGAATTTGAACCGCCCACAGGAAATATAGGTGATATGACAGATGAAGTGAATTCGGACCAGGTAGTTATATTACTGAATTTGTGAGCGGAGGCCCTAAATATTATGGTTACAAAGTTTTTTCTACAAACGAAAACACTTTTAAAACAACCTGCAAAGTAAAAGGTATAGCGCTAAATCATAAAAATATACAAAAAATAAATTTTGATGTAATCAAAAATATGATTACGGATGATCACTATAAAGAACCTGTTAAAATACTATTTAATAATTTTCGTCGAACAAAAGAACATAATGTGATAACTGTCCCAGAAATAAAGAAATACCAACCAACATCTACAAAACGAAAATTGTTACCTGATTTTAATTCTGTACCATATGGTTACAAAAAATACAAAATATTTTAAAATTTGAATTTTTTTTTAATAAATGAATGTATATTATTCTTAAACAAATATTAAAGGCAGCTCGAATGGAGGCTCAACACCAAGCAGCTCAGCATCGAGTATCTAATAATAATTTCGATGAAGATTTCTCTAATTAATATCTGTCTGAAAGGTAGGTTATGGCTGATAACTATATAAGGTAGAGCTTGTTAGTTTTTTTTGCATTTTTTCAAACCTTAATTTTAGGAGCTCAGTCCTAAAATTAAAATATGCATACAGCTGTGCACGTATTTCAGTTTCAAACACTTAACAGATCCTCATGATTTTATAATTTTTTCACGAACAATCTCAAATTTGATTCCGAGCACTACCTGCTGAGATATAGACAAGATTCTCGGTTGCCTATGTATTCGGCACACATAGCTTCTCCATTCATATTCCTTTACAAAGTGCGGATTATCGTATCTTAATGTGCGCCATTCATGCATAAATTCATCGTACGGCGTGACTAAAATTGAGCGTGGTATAGGCGTGGAATATCTTGGTTGTGCCCTTTGTTGCTCCTGTTGTTGCTGCCTGTGATGCTTATTATTTGCTATTCTTTGTTGTTGCTGTTGTGCCCTTTGACGCTCCTGTTGTTGTTGCCGCTGTTGATTATTATTTGCTATTCTTTGCTGTTGTTGTTGTTTTTGATGATTATTATTTGATGCAATTTTTGTATTAACTTCAAAATAATTATGTATGACTATATAAAATATTTTTAGTTTAAGTTTTGATTTAAACTGAAATATTCGTATACCATATTTCTTCTTTTATACAGAAATATTATTGTCAAATACATGACCTTTTTTTCATAATTAGAGTATTAATAACTTTACTAATAAAAAAATCCTCTCATTAACATATTATTTTTATAATTATATAAAAATAATCTTCTTGATAGCATAAATATACAACAGATCTTACAACGACTTCCGTTCATTAATATCTTAATATTCATAAATATTCTATATTCGTTTATTGATGTATATCAATAATTTACCTTTTTCATGTCATAGTTTAGTAACTTTGTTTATATTATTTTCTTAGCATATTTCTGTATAAATTTAAAATATTCATTAATATACATATTATCTATATAAAAAATATAAAATCTCTTAATTTTATTAAGTTATGACAATTATAAATTTTTATTATCATTATTTGAATAACATGTATATGTCATTAGCAACTTTGTATATTATTGTAATGGAAATAGGTATGTGATTATACATTTTTTATTATAAATATATAAACCTATATATATGGCAAAGTAAATTGCCTACGTTACCTTTATTATTATAGAAGCAAAGGTATGCTCCATGTTCTTGGCTATTATCAGCCGCAAATCCGTATTTTATTAGCTCGGAAACCTTTACTGTAAAGTCCAATATTATAGGCTTTGGAAGCCAATTAATTTCTTATATTATTTAGGCTTAAGGAACCGAAATTAAAAGCGAGAATGCAGATTTGATTATAATTTTTATTTCAAATTTACCAACTATTTATATAATTCTTACTTACTAATACAATTAAAATTTTACCTAAATTATATACTTAATATTACTAATACAATTACTTAATCTAAATAAAAAAAATTAATTTTAGCAATTCAATTATTATTATTATTATTAATATTTTTACCACACGATAATTAGAAAGAAGATCAGCTGTCTTTGTTATTGATTGATAAAGTGCAATATCATACGATAATTGGAAAGAAGATCAGCTGTCTTTGTTATCGTGTTTTTGTTTATAAAATGCAATAAGAGGTCATACGATAAGAAACTTTCTAGATCAGATGATTTTATTTTTGTTGTAATGTGTATACATTACATCCTGTCCCTTTAAAGGGTTTTTTTTTTTATTTTCTTTAAGTAATTATTATGAACTATTTTTTGTTTATTATTAATAATTATTACAGAATTTACTCCTTCTCTTTTTATTATCTTATGTGGACCATTAAATGGATGATTTAATTTTTTACGATTTTTGACTTTTAACATGACCTTATCACCTATTTTAAGATTTGATGCGAAAATTTTAATCAAATCTGCATTCTCGCTTTACTTTGCGAAAATTTTGTTGGAAGTTTAGGTGAAGTACCAAAAATTAATTCAAAAGGAGTATATTGCGTAGATGCATGAGGAGTTGTATTGTAACAAAATAAATAGAAGGGTATTAATTCAACCCAATTTGTACTGTATGTACTAGTAAAAAAAAAATCATTTAATACTCTATGGTTGCGTTCTAATGAACCTAATGTTTCATGGTGGTATGGAGTTGATTTTTGATGATTTATTTTGAATGTTTTACAAATATGTGAAAAAGTTCATTAATAAATTCAGTTCCTAAATCAGTTTTAAAATTTTTTATGTTTCCATATCTAAGTATGATTTTTTCAGTAATTATTTTTGCTATTGTAATAGCGTCTTTAGTTTCAATGGGGTAAGCCTCGACATATTTAGTCAATTCGCACTGAGGATATACCTAAAATTATTATATATTTTTAAAGGACCTAGTGTATCAATTTGTACAGTTTCAAATGGTTTGCTTGTAGTGTCTGTTATCACTAATGGTTCTCTAATGTTTTTTATTTGTTTTGATTTTGCGCATAATTCGCAATTTAGTACGTAATTTTTAATTGTTTTATTCATATTTTTCCATATATAATTTCGTTTTATTTTTATAATCATTTTTCTAATACCTATGTGTCCGCTTATGGGTTCATCATGGTTTTCTTTTAATATTTCTTGAATTTTATTTTTATCTATGATTTTGATAGGTGCCGTAAATAGTATAATTTTCAATTTATTTTTAGAGTTATCGGCATTCTGTATTTTGTTAAATATTTCTTTAAATTTATCTATTTCAATGTAATTAAATATATTGTCTTTGTTATCTAGAGCAATTTGGTAAATATTATTTTTGTTTAAAGTAGTTTTTAGTTTGTTAATTATTTGTTTTAAATCGATTTGGTTTTTATTAAATTTCATTTCTATATCTTTATTTATGTTTATATTTATTTTTTCGGTACCGGTTTCTATAAATTTAAGTCTTTTAATATTTCTGATATCTGAGATAGAAATTCCTTGCCATATGTGAAGGTGATCAGTCTTCTGGTTCGTTATTTTTAAATCATTATCTTTAATTTCCTTAGCTTTACTTCTTGTTAATATGTTGACGGTTTTAGTTATTTTTTCTGTATTTTGTGTATGTTCTTTTGGTATCATATCTTTTAATGTATTAGAATCAATAAGTATTCTTGACAGAGCGTCAGCATTGGTATTCATTTTACCTTGTTTATATATAATTTTAAAATCATTATCACTTAAGTCTAAGCGAATTCGTGTCATTTTTGACGATGGGCACTTATGTGCAAATAAACCAACTAATGGTCTGTGGTCTGTGACTATTATAAATTCTGTGCCATAAACATATGGGCGGAAAAAATTTATTGCCCAATGTATCGCTAACAGTTTCTTTTCAATGATAGGTTTTTTAAGTTCTGCTGGGTTTAGTGTTTTACTAGCGTATGAAATTGGTAAGTCATTCCCTATTTCGCCTTGTGAAAGTACTGCGCCGAAAGCTGATTGCGAAGCGTCAGTTGTAATAATGAATGGTTTTGAATAATCTGGGTATTTTAATATGGGGGGTTTTATTAATTTTAACTTTAAATTTTCAAATGATTCTGTACATGAATCGTCCCAGTTAAATATTGCTTTTTTTTGTTAAATCCTTTAAAGGTTTTGCAATCTCTGCAAAATTTGGTATGAACCTACGGTAAAAGTTACAAAATGCAACGAATCTTTTAATATCTTCACAATTTTTAGGAATTGGTAAGTTTTTTATAACTGAAAATTTCTTTGGATCAGTTTTGATTCCTTCATTTGTGATTAAATGGCCTAAGTATATTACTTCTCTTTGCAAAAATGTGCATTTTTCAGGGTTTAGTTTCAAATTGAACTTACGTAATTGTTCAAAAAATTTGATTAAATTTTGGTTGTGGTGATTTATTGAATTAACAAAAATTATTATATCATCCACGTAAATGAATGCTTCTAAATTCAAACCTGACAAAGCAATGGTGAGCATTCTTTGTAAGCTATTCGACAGTAATTTTTAGTCCAAAACGTAATTTTTTAAATTGAAAATGTCCATTATTGGATGAAAAAGCTGTGTATGGTCTTGATTTTTTGTCCAGTGGTATTTGATGAAAAGAACTTACTAAGTCTAATGTCGAGAAATATTTTGCGTTTTTTATTTTTTCTCCAATATTTAATGGCGAATTATAAGAGCTAATAGAATGTTCAATTATATCTTCCTTTAATAATTTTTCAACTTGATTATTTATTTCATTTAATTGTGATTGTGGTAGTCTATAATTTTTTATATGAACTGGGTTTTTGTCCTCTAGATTTATAGTTTGTGTATAGAAATTATTCGTACTTAATTTATCATTTGGTAGATAAAAAACATCTGTGTATTTTTTGCAAATTTGTATTATTGATTCATACATTTTTGGATCATTTGGATTTATTTTTAAAATATTTTTTAAAGTTTCAAATCTATTTGTATTATAACTATCTATTTTTAAAATGTGGTAATTTTTTAATGGAACAATTGACGGGCTTAGATTGTCAATTGTAATATCATTATCGCATGTATTTAATATTTTTACGTGTGCTATACCATCTTTTGGTGTTATGGTATTAGCTATAAATATACCAGAAGAAATTTCTTGGTTTAAAATAATACTATCTTCATTTCTTTCTATATTTATTTTACAAATGATTTCAGATCGGGCAGGAATAGTTAATTTATTTATGCTTGTTGAGTTTATTGGTATCGCGAATTCTTCATTTTTATATGATATTGATAATTCAAAAGTTTCAAAGTGGGAATTATTTTATTCTTACAAAGTTCACCGATTTCATTATGTATCTTTGTATAAGTTCTAGAATTAAATACTTATCCAAAATATTTTTTAATTCAATAAGTTTTTGGAATTTTTTCGTTGATTATTTTATTTTTAACTTATTGTGTAATTTTTATCGTATAAATAAATTTAATTAATTTTTCGAGGTCAGAATCTTTTGTTGATTCACATTTATATTCAACGATATTTAAAAATTCTTGAATTTCCTCATGTGAACCATCAAAAATTGGGATGATTTTATTAACATTTGCTATATTAAAATCCATTTTGGAATTTTGATCTAAAATATTAGTAAAATGTGAACTTATCTGTTTATATTTTTCAATAAAATTTTCTAATAGTTTACCGCTTTTAATGTCTGATTATTTTAATTCATGTATGAATTCTGCCTTTAATAAATTTAATTTTTGTAATTCTAAACTTATTTCAGAATTTGTATAATTAAATTTCAAATTTAGTTGTATTTTAGTTAATTCATCTATATAAGATTCAAATTCCTCCATTAAATTCTGAAACTACGATCATTATTTTCGAAATTCATTTATAATTAGGGTCAGTTCAGAAAAATCGTAAAAAAAATCGTAAAAATGTTTATTGGTTTAAATTTAATTACTAAGTGTCATCGTTTGACATTGCATATTTTCAGTTTAAAATATTTTTTGTGCAGTGATAACAAAAACAATTGTTCTTCTTTAGTGAAAGTGAAATTAATTTTTATTTTTTTTTTAAACAAAAGCAATTGTTCTTTTAAGTGTAATATAAATTATTATTTTGTTTGTAAATAATATTATAAATTCAATTTCAAATTATTTTTTATTAATTCATTAATATAAGTTTAATTAATTATTTCAATTTATTTTTAAATTTAATTTCAAATTTTTGAATATTTTAAGTTTTAATTTAATTTAGTTATTGTTTGTTTGATTATTTACATTTTTATAAAAAAAAATAAAAGAAAATACAATTTATTTTAAGTTATTTGCGTTTTCTATTGTTTTAAAAATTTTTTTAAATAGTTTTTGTATTTTATTCGATGTTTTATGTAAATGCCGGTCTTGTTTTAAACTCTGTATTTCTCGTATTATCGTCCCTCTTTGTTGTTTGTCGGTCGATTTCTCCATAATTTTATATAATTGTGCCAACTGTTGCCTATAGTGGACCAATTTTCCACCTCTTTTCCGTTTTTGTTGTTGGTCATTTATATTTGGTTGCTGTTGCTGTTGGCGTTTACGACGATATTCTTTAATTTTAGTTTTTTCCATCTTTTTTATGGAGTCTGGCAGGATCGTCATGTAATGGAAATAGGTATGTGATTATACATTTTTTATTATAAATATATAAACCTATATATATGGCAAAGTAAATTGCCTACGTTACCTTTATTATTATAGAAGCAAAGGTATGCTCCATGTGCTTGGCTATTATCAGCAAATCCGTATTTTATTAGCTCGGACCCCTTTACTGTAAAGTCCAATATTATAGGCTTTGGAAGCCAATTAATTTCTTATATTATTTAGGCTTAAGGAGCCGAAATTAAAAGCGAGAATGCAGATTTGATTATAATTTTTATTTCAAATTTACCAACTATTTATATAATTCTTACTTACTAATACAATTAAAATTTTACCTAAATTATATACTTAATATTACTAATACAATTACTTAATCTAAATAAAAAAAATTAATTTTAACAATTCAATTATTATTATTATTATTAATATTTTTACCACACGATAATTAGAAAGAAGGTCAGCTGTCTTTGTTATTGATTGATAAAGTGCAATATCATTCGATAATTGGAAAGAAGATCAGCTGTCTTTGTTATAGTGTTTTTGTTTATAAAATGCAATAAGAGGTCTGTGTGGTCATATAGTCTTTTTAATATATTTTTTTTATCAATCCAAATGTTGTGTGATGCATCAAAACCAAGCCATTTGACCAAAACTTTATCGCCTTTTTGTTGTATAATTTTTTCAACAAGATATGAATCAGGGTATTTACTTTTTTGTAACTCGAATTCATAAAAACTACCCATTATTGGCTCATTTTTGTAATCGATTAATAAGTATGTCACTGGGTCTGTTGAATTAATTTTTTTAATTTTTAAAGTACGATTAAAACGCTCACATATAGAGGCCTTTAATGCTTTAATTTTGTATAAGTGTGATAGTGGTTAATTTTATTTAATTTCATCAAATTTTGGAAATTAATATTAAAAGATTCTTTGATCAGAATGTATATTTTTTGGTATCTTGATCAGAATGTATATTTTTTGGTATCTGCTTACTTTTAATAAAAATTTGACTCATTGCATTTGTAACAGCTATACCACTTTTTGTTTTCACAGGTTCTGCATAGGCGTATTTTGAAAAAATGTCAATAACCCATTAATTATATACATATATTACCTTCGTTAAATTTTACAAACGGAATCATTTCTACTAAATCTATCTGGCATGTGTCATTAATACCTTTTTGATTAACCTTACGCCTAATTTTTGCGTGCTGGTTTGTGCAGCTCATCCACAATTTACTTTTTATTCGACTTTTTACACATGTTTTTACCTTTGTACATTGTACTAACTAGAAACATAAAAGCAGTTAGTATTAATACTTTTCTCTACGAAAGAAGTCGTGCTTAAATAATGTCAAGTAATATTTGTTGATTTTCAGTTTGTAATTGGGAATGGTAAACAATATTTTGTTAAAGAAATGGCAACTCTTAAGCAAGATTCTGTATTGCCAGATTTTTTCTTATTTAAACCACCATATCCCCAGCAAGAGTTATCTTATAATATCACTCAACAAAACACCTACAACAAAAACAACATTAATAGGTTGAAGTGGTTATGGGGTGACATTGAATATAATAATCTTCCTTTGATTATAAAATACTTAGAGTCATATACAGTATATGTAAAAGGAATACAAAAAACAGATATACTCTGTAAATATCTACCAACCACAATAGAGATTTTGGATATAACAGGAGTTGTACCAAGCTTAAACGAATTACGATGTTATCATTCATTTTGTACAATTCATTCAGCAGACCAATTCAATGTTAAAAGATGTGCTTTAAAAAATTGTTTTAATATGTATAAGTATATGATTAAACATAATAAAATTTATTTTTAAATAATTTCACCTTTTTTTTGTCACTATATTTTTTTATTTGGCATAATAAAATTGCTTTTTAACACTTTGACGTTTATGACTACTATAGTTGTCAAACAAATTATGCATTTCCTTTTTTTTAGAATCTGAACATTTTGGTGCTTACCGCATCAAAATATCTCAAAAATGCATATACATAATTCGTTTCTGAACGGTTAAACAAAAAAAGTTGCGTCAAAGGGTTAAAGAACATGGTTTTTGATTGGTTACTATATATTTTTTATTAAGCATAATAATATTGCTTCTTGAATAACATGGTTTTTTATTGGTCAATATATTTTATAAGTTTTTTTTGTCAAGTATGATCTTTCTCAACAGTGATAGTTCAGCCAAAATTGCATCTGGCTTTCATCCATATATACGTTAAATCCTATAGTGATTATTTCAAAAACTGGTTAAACATCAATGCAATTTAGCTACAGTCTCTGGGTACTATTTGTTCAAAATATATGCAATGATCACGAGTGTGAAAATTTAACTTTTTTACTCAACGCTGAAGAATGGAAAAAAGTCAACGAAATAAGAGATTTTATATCAAGTCATGCATATTTTAACTACACAAATCTTATATATATTAAAGATTATGTCTTGGAATATTTCAAAAAATGTAAAATTTATAATGTTAAAAAATTAACGAGTTAGCATTTGTTTCTACCCAAATTTAATACTTCATTTAATTTTTCAAAACTATTTGTAGAAATACCTTAGCTTTGTGATGAGAATATAATAAAAGAATAAAAAATAATTTGTATCTGTTTTCTTAAAAAAATATAGTTTATTTCGAAGTTTATGATTTACTTATATTTATACTTTAAAAAATATCCTGAAACATACTTAAATTTATAATTTTAAAAAAATTCTTAGAACTGAAGATCTTCAGAAATTTCTGCATTGAACTTCCACTACATCGAAAATATTAAAAAACGCAGCAATAATATCCTCATACTGTTTAATAGTCTGCTTGTAAACGTTTAGCATTTCGTATAAAACATTTTTGCCTGGTGTTCTGGTTAATTTTTTTTATTATATTTGTTTTTATTGTTTGATTTCCATATGAATCGAAATATTCTGCACATTTGCCTTTAGAAAAATGTAGAACAAACCAATGTAATCCGGGTTTTGTATTTGGATCTAAATTAACAATAATACAAAATGGCTTATTTTTTATTTGTTTTGGAATGCGATTAAAAGCGTACACGCCTCTAAAACATTTTTTTTGTATATTTATTCTTCGGAGCAATCTCTTGTGTATTCATGTTGGTCTGTTAAATTGGAAATATCATAAATAGACGCGTTACACTTCACATATTGCATTAAAAAATCTTTTTTGGTTTTTCCATTAACCAATATTACATTAAATTTACTTCATTTTTTGTTTAAAGCCTATGTTATATTATCATTATATAAATGGCCATTTGCTGCACAATTCTGATTTTCTACACTAAGTTTTGATGTTGGGTATAAATATTTAAATTCATAGTGCACTGACTTATTTGATTCTTCAATCCCCGCTATAGTAACATTGTGACCGACATTAATTACTTTATCGCAGGCAAATGATATATCCACTATAGCATATGATGATGAATTATTTTTTATCATTTTAATGGTGTATCACCTTATACGGTTAGATGAATAATAAAATTTTTACGTTTAGGTAGGGGTATTTATAAATTTGGGTAAACATTTCGGTTCTTATCGATTTCTAGTGCTGCATCAAACTCTCCATATACAATACATGTCAATGTTGATGTTAGTGCAGAACTTAATTTTGCCTCAATTCTCACAATACCTTGATTTAACAAGCTTTGACATGTCTCGTTGCCTGATCCGTCAGGCGATAAATCAAAAGCCAATATTGTGTAACCTTTTCCGAAAAGTTCTCTTGTTATTTGATGGCCTTTATCGGAATGGTGTATGCCTGTACGCCTGTACCTCTAAATAAAGTTAAATATGCTCTTGTATTACAGATATTATCTGAAAAGTTTGTTTCTATTGGCGAATTAGGAACTTGTACACTGTTCAAAATAGTATGGATTTTTTGATCGTTTCCCATTAAAGTTCTCATTATTTACCATACAAAATAATTTGGTATTTGGGAACTGACCAATAAAAACATTATCAATTGAAATATTTGAAGTATTTGTAAATGTCTTCAATTCACCTCTTTTGTAGTGATATTTCGCATTCGTTTTTGCCAGAATTGTGTTATGAGCCAATAAAATATTTGGGTTTACTGTAACGCGTTTCATATATAGTGTAGCTTCATAAATTTTTAATATATTATCATCAGTATCGCTGCAGAAGAAAATAAAATATTGCTTTTCTAATGTTAAAGAGATTCGCACATCTACATTATTTAAAAGTAAAGTAGGTGTGTTAAAAAAATCAATATGTAACTTTCCCATTAATTCAACAATTGAAGAATTTGCGTATTTTTTTTGTCTTTGTTTAGAACCACTATTGTTAAAATCATTTACTTTAGGGGCTCAGCTATATTAATGGCAATAGTCTCAAAACTCTTTTTTTTACTACAGTTTTCAATGTTTATTGAACGTAAGGCTCTTATTTTATTATTACCAAAAATTTCTGGTTCAATAATATCACTAGATACCACTATCATTCCCTTGTAACAGGATGATAATTTTTACCAAAAAAAATTACCATCTGTTAACTTTTAGATAAGTCGGAGGAGGTAACTTCGGAGTTCTAGTGAAGTGGGCGCCAGGTCTAGGGTGACCAACAGCGCATCACAAATATAACGCTAGACCAAAATTTCTAGTACTAGAACTCCTTGGACCACTGGGATTTCCTTCTGATTTTTGCCAGCTGTGCTCAGTCTATGGTGCGTGAGCCGACCAGTGATCCAAACGGCAATCAATACTACAATACGACGATGCTCACACTAATAACAACTTTCACAAAAAAAAAAACGTTTAAGTGAAGCATCATCGCTTAGGAAAGGAGGTGAGAAAGGAACAAGAAATCCATGTCGATCCATCCTGGGAAATTATGTCAAAAATCAGCCAGCCATTATCCAAAAAAAATCAACGGAAAGAAAAGAAAAAAATCAAACCACAACACAACAGCAACAACAATCCAGCAGTGTACAACACCACTCCAATAAAATCATAAAAAAATTTAGGAATTAAAAAAAAAAAAATAATTAAAATCCCAATAAATTATAATAAATAAAACTATATGATTTTAATTTGTTTTTTTTTTATAATAATATAATTTTTCTTCTTGGTGGTGAATAATTTTTAAGTATATATATAATTTTTTAATAATCTTAATAATTTTTACATTATTATGGTGTACGCCAACAAAACTTTAATAAATAATTACTAAAAAAATAATTTAATAAATATAAATAAATAATTGTATCTTGAAAGCATAAATTAATAAATAACAAAAAAAATTTTACTTTACCGACTTTTACTTTAATCACAAATATAAATTAACAAAAAAAACTAAGCAAAAGCAACTAAATATATAAAAAAAACATACACCGATAATAAAAATTTAAATAACAAAAAAAAATGGTACAGTACCTGGTTAATTACTGCTTCCTGCTCCAGACATGTCCGGACGGAACCAGCTACCTAAGGTACCTACACTAAAAAAATTAAAAAAAACAAAATCACCACCAAAGAAAAAAAACCACAAATCTTTAACAAAAAAAACGTAGACGTTGTCGCCGCCGCGCTGTTCCGACGTCAAGGGATCGCTGGAATTGGCTGATCTTAATTTTTTTCTTCTTGGCTGGTTCTCGGTGATCGTTGGTAGGATAACAAAAATTTCTGGATCACTTCTGGATTAGTTTTTGTTTGTCTCTTTTTTTGTTTTTTTTTTAATATTACCCCACCAATGTATTACTTTTTAATTTTTAAAAAAAAAATTGGGGTATATATACATATATGTATATTTATTTTCACTAGTTTTTTTTTTTTTAGCCGGACGCGGTACTTTTCCTATTATTATAAATAATTAATTTTTATATATTAATTAATTTTATTTCCTCAATTCAATTCAACTCAACAAACTTAATACTTTTATTTTTTTATTCTTAAAGTTTCAAAAACAAATTATTTAATTTCAACGATTTATTTATTTTTTTATTCTTAAAGTTTCAAAAACAAATTATTTAATTTCAACACGAAAAAAAACTACAAAACAAAAAACAACTGACCGTCCGGCAACCAAAATCTCAACCGACTCCCCGAAAAACAATCTAATTTTTCAAATTTTCTCAAATTCGAAAAACTCTATTGTTTCCTCAATCACGCGATCTCTTGACCTTCGGAATCAAAACATGGCCCCAAGGGAAACAAAGGTTGTCTATTGTTTTGATCCGAAAATCAAGAGACCGCAGCGCTGACGGGAATTTCGAATTACTACAATATGGCTACCCACCTAACCAAATTTACCTCCGCGGCTGTCTACTGACTGACATCTGAGGTATGACAAGTCGGCATACAAACTAACATCAAGATGGACGATGTTTGTAAACAATAACCAAGGTAATTTTTTCAGATTATTTTATTCTAATAATTTTTAATTTCTTTTTAGAAATTACATATAACAAAAATTACACGGTGTCACAAAACAGACCTATCTGGAGCTTAGCGTTCCAGATAGGCCTGGAAAACACCGACTCGCAACACCCCAAATGAAAAAAAATCTCTGACTAACAAACTATTTAACACTACCAATAATAACACTTAAATAATTACTTTTAACTATTAATCTATAATAATACTAACTATAAATAATATAAATAAATGATAAGCTATAATAATAAATTTACCTAAATAAATAATACTGACACAAAAAAAAATTTCTTATAAATAAATAAATACATAACCAAACCCTTCGAATCTAACACAAAAAAAATTAACTTTCTCTTATCCTAATAAATTTTACTAATAATAAATACTCCTAAACCAATAAATAAATAAATACTTAATATATAATTCCAAATAAATAAAAAAAAATTTTTTTTTTTTTTCTAAACTTATAACTAACTTATTCTAATAAATGTACGATTATTAACTAATAATAACAAAAAAAAATTTAGTTACTCACGGGGTAAGGGTAGGTAGCCTTGTAACTTGTATTAGGATAACTAACACATTATTAATAAATAACAAAAACTAACCTACTTACATATACGTGTAAATCAATAAATAATACCTACTTACTAACAAATAATAATAAATAAAAAAAATTTAACTATACCAACTAATACTAACTACATTTAAGTGTAAATTAACTAATACTAACGAACTAATCATAATACTAACTAACAAAACAAAATCCAAAAAAAATATAATTAAATAAATAAATAACAATCAATTGCAAAATATCACAGGTGGTAATTAAATTTTTTTTCTATGAGCTAACGTGGGGCTGTCCCACACCCTGACTACTCATGATATACTAACTGAGCTGGCCGGGCATACTGTTTTACTTTTCCAAATAATTATCATTTTTATAAAAAGAACCTTTTTTGTTCTTCTTCCTTCTTTTCCGTTTGAACCAAATCTTTATTACTATCCTAATTTTATTATGCTCTAAATCTAATTTATATAAACTAATTGTCTTTATCTCATCCAATGTGGAGTAACTCTTAGATATGAACTCTGAAGAGTGGAAACAAGTTGCAGAATTCTTACCCCTAACCATTACCTCTCCTGTATCGAAGGTTTCAGATAGTATTGGAGATAATTCGCTCTCTACCCCACTCGTTTTAGAAACATTCAGCAATTGAAGCTGAATTCGTAGGATTTGTGATGGCAGGTTGAAAATTTAATAAATTTTCAAGTGCTGCGGAACTACCTTCTGATATTATAACAGTTAAGCCGAATTGTCAAAATATAAAAATGAGAAATTAGGGGCGGATTAGGTTTTTTTTAATTCAGGCAGCAGTTTTTAAGGAGATAATTTTTTTTTGAAAAATACAAGTAAAGATCATCCTAAGGAATATTTTAGGTCCCGCAACGATAATTATACAAATGGAAAGTAAAATAGAGTAATTATTTAGCTAGTTAATATTGTTAATTTATATTGAGACTCTTAAACTTAAAAAAATAAGCCAGCCCTGTAAATCTAAAATCAGCTGTTATAATATAATGCTGACCTTAGAGCACTACGTAATCAACGAAATAAATTATACAAAAAAATTAAAACAAACATTAATTCTTGTATTGATATTAAACAAAGATACGAAAATTTAGCCACTGATTTCCTGGACCTGACAAAATCCCACCTCTTTTTTTAACCAACTGTTCTCAAGTATTATCTCTACCACTATACATAATATTTAATAAATCACTGTCGCTTGGAGTTTTTCCATCTATATGGAAATCTTCCTATCTCACACCTATCCATAAAAGTGGGGACAAAACAAACATTGAAAACTATAGAGGTATTGCAATATTATCATCTATTCCTAAGCTATTCGAAAAACTTATATGTGATAAAATGACAGCTCAGATTAATCCAATCCTGAATGAACAACAGCATGGTTTTAGAAAGGGTCGATCAACAACCACGAACCTAACTGTCCTTGTTTCTGAAGTACTTTGCGGAATGGAAAGAGGCCATCAAATTGATACAATTTACACAGATTTCAGCAAAGCATTCGATCGAGTGGATCATGCTACTCTTATCGTAAAACTTCAGAAAATTGGCATATCAGGTGTACTTTTAAACTGGCTAATAAACTACCTGAAGGATAGAACTCAATTTGTGAAATTTCAAGGAATTGTATCAAAAATAATCAATGTTACTTCAGGTGTCCCGCAAGGAAGCCATTTAGGACCACTTCTTTTCAACATTTTCATTTTAGACTTATCTGATGTATTTTCCGACATACCACACCTATTTTACGCTGATGACCTTAAAATACACTACCAAATAACTACCCAATCTGATTCTGCCTTTCTACAATCTAAACTTCACTCTCTTGACGAATGGCGCATCCGTAATAAGTTACACCTAAATATTGCTAAATGTCACGTTATCAGTTTCTCACGAAAAAGAAACACTATAAAGTACAGCTACTTTTTGAATAATATAGAACTTGATAGCGTAGAGAAGGTTGTCGACCTTGGTGTAGTTTTAGATAATAAATTAAATTTTAACTCTCACTACGACAGAATCATAGCCAGGGCATATAAATTACTTGGCTTTATTAAGAGAAGAGCACGGGAGTTTAAAAATATATGGGTGACTAAATCATTGTACTGCTCACTAGTACGCTCTATTCTTGAATATGCGTGTCCTATTTGGGACCCCATCTTTGAAAGTAACTCAAGTAAAATCGAATCCGTGCAAAAGCAATTCTTATTAATTGCTTTACGAGATTTTCACAACCCAGCGGACTATGAAAACTTACCACATTACATAGACAGACTCAAACTCTTAGATTTAGTATCACTCTCATCTCGGAGAGTTCTTCTAATATCTTGTTTAACTCTTGATGTTCTAAATGGCGACATTGATGTCGAGTTCATGTCTAGTAGAATCATACTAAACGATGATATGAGGCAGACTAGACACACAAAAATTTTAAAAGAATACCTACATCGTACTGAATATGCTAAGAATGAGCCAATTAATCGATGTTGTAGGGTATTCAATAAATATGGCTCACAATATTCACCTTCAATTTCAAAACAATCATTCAAAAAGAAATTACACTCCATACTTAAATAATCTACTTAAAATCTTCCTCATCCCTAATCCTATCCCTACAATGAGTTATATAGTATAATAATATATAATATAATAATATATAATATAGTAGTAATAATGTACTATTAAGTTAAACGTTCTTAGTTTATAAATTAATAATAAAAATGTATTTCTTGTTATTGTTATTAATTTTTTATATATATAATGCAATGTAATTGTAATTGTTATGTAATATATGTACCTTGTTTGGTGAATAAATAAATAAATAAATATTTTTCATATTATTAATTTGACACTTCGTCGAGCAAAAGGAAAGAGAACTACCAAAATCGTGGCTTCATAAACAATTTTTCAATATATTAAAATTTTAATGTGTTAAAAAGAGAGCGAACATTTATGCCACTTCCATATATTTCTTATTCGTAGGGAATTGCAACATTGACCTTTTGGTTTAGGACCATGAGCTGCATGATCTAAATGTAGTAAACCTGCAATTGCTTGGATTGCACCCAATTTACACATTGCCTGACGATGCTCTTTCTCAAAACTAATTTTCATTAGATTAGAAATTGATGCTAATGGATGACAATCGGAATCATATCCAATTGATTCCCCTCCACTTTGTAAAAGTGTCATTAAGAACTCACAATAATCTACTATTTGTTCCATGGAACTTAAGATTATTGCTTCGCGTCCAGCCCCCTCATCCTCTGGATGATACGTTTCAAAATTTTGTAAAGTCATTGCCACAATAATTTTAAACAAAACTAACTAACTTAACCTAAACAAAATTCAAACCAAATCGCCATCGCAAAACTCATATTTTAAATTAATAACAATTAGTGTAAATGATTAACTAATTTTAAGAACAATTTATTATAATTATTGCAAAATAAATAACATTAATTGTAAATTGTCTAACACTGCTTTCAACTAACAAAAAAAATAATTTAAATAAATACCAATAATTGTAAAAATAAAAAAAAATGACCCTACACCTAATATAAATAATATAACAAAAAAACAACTCTAATGATTATAAATAGTGTAAAAATTAATAACTTTAATTGTAAAAAGGACTAATACTAAATACGACTAACAAAAAAAAAATAATTTTATAAATAACAATAATTGTAAATAATTCAAAAAAAAAACTAAATCTCTAATAATTCTTAACTTATATCTAACGCTAACCTAACAAGAAAAATCTGAACTAACAAATAAATAACAACTACTGTATAAATACATAAGAGACGAAAATAAATAAAACCAAACACGACTCGTTTCTAATTCATTTATTCTCCGCTCTACTGTCTATTAAAAAAAAACTTTCTCCGTCAGCGCTCGCTCGACCGAGGAACCAACAGAAAAAATATTATTAAACAAAAAAAACAAAGCAAACGAAATATAATAACCAAAAAAAATCCAAATCAATTAAAAAAAAAACCCAAAAATCAAACAAAAAAAATGAACTTTTCTGAGCCAATTTTTCAACCCCCCAGAATGGATGCTCTAGGGTTTCTCTGTTCAATGGACAGAGAAGGGAAGGGGTAAGGTAGGAATAGGGTTAGGGAGAAAGGAAACTTCCATGAGAAATATTCCCCCAAACTACAAAAAAAATCTTTAGCTGTCCCAATTCACACAAAAGTCCAAATTACGTTGAACACAAAAACACACACATGCTAGGACCCGCTTTTAGACTACTAAAAGCGGGTGTAATTGTAAAAAGCAATTGTAAAACAATTGGTGCATCTTAAAGTCCCATAGTATTGGGCGCCAACTGTAACAGTATGGTAATTTTGTCCGAAAAAAAATTACCACCTGTTAACTTTTAGATAAGTCGGAGGAGGTAACTTCGGAGTTCTAGTGAAGTGGGCGCCAGGTCTAGGGTGACCAACAGCACATCACAAATATAACGCTAGACCAAAATTTCTAGTACTAGAACTCCTTGGACCACTGGGATTTCCTCCTGATTTTTGCCAGCTGTGCTCAGTCTATGGGGCGTGAGTCGACCAGTGATCCAAACGGCAATCAATACTACAATACGACGATGCTCACACTAATAACAACTTTCACATAAAAAAATCTTTAAAGTGAAGCATCATCGCTTAGGAAAGGAGGTGAGTAAGGAACAAGAAATCCATGTCGATCCATCCTGGGAAATTATGTCAAAAATCAGCCAGCCATTATCCAAAAAAAATCAACGGAAAGAAAAGAAAAAAAAATCAAACCACAACACAACAGCAACAACAATCCAGCAGTGTACAACACCACTCCAATAAAATCATAAAAAAATTTTGGAATTAAAAAAAAAATAATAATTAAAATCCCAATAAATTATAATAAATAAAACTATATGATTTTAATTTGTTTTTTTTTTATAATAATATAATTTCACAAAAAAAATATATCGGTGGTGAATACTTTTTAAGTATATATATAATTTTTTAATAATCTTAATAATTTTTACATTATTATGGTGTACGCCAACAAAACTTTAATAAATAATTACTGAAAAAATAATTTAATAAATATAAATAAATAATTGTATCTTGAAAGCGTAAATTAATAAATAACAAAAAAAAATTTTACTTTACCGACTTTTACTTTAATCACAAATATAAATTAACAAAAAAAACTAAGCAAAAGCAACTAAATATATAAAAAAAACGTACACCGATAATAAAAATTTAAATAACAAAAAAAATGGTACATTACCTGGTTAATTACTGCTTCCTGCTCCAGACATGTCCGGACGGAACCAGCTACCTAAGGTACCTACACTAAAAAAATTAAAAAAAAACAAAATCACCACCAAAGAAAAAAACCACAAATCTTTAACAAAAAAAACGTAGACGTTGTCGCCGCCGCGCTGTTCCGACGTCAAGGGATCGCTGGAATTGGCTGATCTTAATTTTTTTCTTCTTGGCTGGTTCTCGGTGATCGTTGGTAGGATAACAAAAATTTCTGGATCACTTCTGGATTAGTTTTTGTTTGTCTCTTTTTTTGTTTTTTTTTTTAATATTACCCCACCAATGTATTACTTTTTAATTTTTTGAAAAAAAATTGGGGTATATATACATATATGTATATTTATTTTCACTAATTTTTTTTTTTTTTTTAGCCGGACGCGGTACTTTTCCTATTATTATAAATAATTAATTTTTATATATTAATTAATTTTATTTCTTCAATTCAATTCAACTCAACAAACTTAATACTTTAAATTTGATTTATTTATTTTTTTATTCTTAAAGTTTCAAAAACAAATTATTTAATTTCAACGAAAAAAAACTACAAAACAAAAAACAACTGACCGTCCGGCAACCAAAATCTCAACCGACTCCCCGAAAAACAATCTAATTTTTCAAATTTTCTCAAATTCGAAAAACTCTATTGTTTCCTCAATCACGCGATCTCTTGACCTTCGGAATCAAAACATGGCCCACAAGGGCAACAAAGGTTGTCTATTGTTTTGATCCAAAAATCAAGAGACCGCAGCGCTGACGGGAATTTCGAATTACTACAATATGGCTACCCACCTAACCAAATTTACCTGCATACAAACTAACATCAAGATGGACGATGTTTGTAAACAATAACCAAGGTAATTTTTTCAGATTATTTTATTCTAATAATTTTTAATTTCTTTTTAGAAATTACATATAACAAAAATTACACGGTGTCACAAAACAGACCTATCTGGAGCTTAGCGTTCCAGATAGGCCTGGAAAACACCGACTCGCAACACCCCAAATGAAAAAAAATCTCTGACTAACAAACTATTTAACACTACCAATAATAACACTTAAATAATTACTTTTAACTATTAATCTATAATAATACTAACTATAAATAATATAAATAAATGATAAGCTATAATAATAAATTTACCTAAATAAATAATACTGACACAAAAAAAAATTTCTTATAAATAAATAAATACATAACCAAACCCTTCGAATCTAACACAAAAAAAATTAACTTTCTCTTATCCTAATAAATTTTACTAATAATAAATACTCCTAAACCAATAAATAAATAAATACTTAATATATAATTCCAAATAAATAAAAAAAAATTTTTTTTTTTTTTCTAAACTTATAACTAACTTATTCTAATAAATGTACGATTATTAACTAATAATAACAAAAAAAAATTTAGTTACTCACGGGGTAAGGGTAGGTAGCCTTGTAACTTGTATTAGGATAACTAACACATTATTAATAAATAACAAAAACTAACCTACTTACATATACGTGTAAATCAATAAATAATACCTACTTACTAACAAATAATAATAAATAAAAAAAATTTAACTATACCAACTAATACTAACTACATTTAAGTGTAAATTAACTAATACTAACGAACTAATCATAATACTAACTAACAAAACAAAATCCAAAAAAAATATAATTAAATAAATAAATAACAATCAATTGCAAAATATCACAGGTGGTAATTAAATTTTTTTTCTATGAGCTAACGTGGGGCTGTCCCACACCCTGACTACTCATGATATACTAACTGAGCTGGCCGGGCATACTGTTTTACTTTTCCAAATAATTATCATTTTTATAAAAAGAACCTTTTTTGTTCTTCTTCCTTCTTTTCCGTTTGAACCAAATCTTTATTACTATCCTAATTTTATTATGCTCTAAATCTAATTTATATAAACTAATTGTCTTTATCTCATCCAATGTGGAGTAACTCTTAGATATGAACTCTGAAGAGTGGAAACAAGTTGCAGAATTCTTACCCCTAACCATTACCTCTCCTGTATCGAAGGTTTCAGATAGTATTGGAGATAATTCGCTCTCTACCCCACTCGTTTTAGAAACATTCAGCAATTGAAGCTGAATTCGTAGGATTTGTGATGGCAGGTTGAAAATTTAATAAATTTTCAAGTGCTGCGGAACTACCTTCTGATATTATTTTATGTTTAGAGTGAATTAAGGAACGTCACGTTGGTACTCTTCCATTATCCCAAAGGAATTTTTGATCTTCGGGCGAACCGTAAGATAAATTCCATAGGGTGCCACATGCATTACTTACTACTTTTAAACTTTCTGATTTCAGTTGTTTTAATAATATACCTAAACAATTACGTTGTCGTAAAATTTTGCGATAATCTTCCCTAGCAGCAATTTGACTAGAAACATTTCTCAAAATTCCACTAGCAATTTCAGTTGTTTTCAAGGTTTTACTAGGCCCAACATCCGATAACAGTTAAGCCGAATTGTCAAAATATAAAAATGAGAAATTAGGGGCGGATTAGGTTTTTTTTAATTCAGGCAGCAGTTTTTAAGGAGATAATTTTTTTTTGAAAAATACAAGTAAAGATCATCCTAAGGAATATTTTAGGTCCCGCAACGATAATTATACAAATGGAAAGTAAAATAGAGTAATTATTTAGCTAGTTAATATTGTTAATTTATATTGAGACTCTTAAACTTAAAAAAATAAGCCAGCCCTGTAAATCTAAAATCAGCTGTTATAATATAATGCTGACCTTAGAGCACTACGTAATCAACGAAATAAATTATACAAAAAAATTAAAACAAACATTAATTCTTGTATTGATATTAAACAAAGATACGAAAATTTAGCCACTGATTTCCTGGACCTGACAAAATCCCACCTCTTTTTTTAACCAACTGTTCTCAAGTATTATCTCTACCACTATACATAATATTTAATAAATCACTGTCGCTTGGAGTTTTTCCATCTATATGGAAATCTTCCTATCTCACACCTATCCATAAAAGTGGGGACAAAACAAACATTGAAAACTATAGAGGTATTGCAATATTATCATCTATTCCTAAGCTATTCGAAAAACTTATATGTGATAAAATGACAGCTCAGATTAATCCAATCCTGAATGAACAACAGCATGGTTTTAGAAAGGGTCGATCAACAACCACGAACCTAACTGTCCTTGTTTCTGAAGTACTTTGCGGAATGGAAAGAGGCCATCAAATTGATACAATTTACACAGATTTCAGCAAAGCATTCGATCGAGTGGATCATGCTACTCTTATCGTAAAACTTCAGAAAATTGGCATATCAGGTGTACTTTTAAACTGGCTAATAAACTACCTGAAGGATAGAACTCAATTTGTGAAATTTCAAGGAATTGTATCAAAAATAATCAATGTTACTTCAGGTGTCCCGCAAGGAAGCCATTTAGGACCACTTCTTTTCAACATTTTCATTTTAGACTTATCTGATGTATTTTCCGACATACCACACCTATTTTACGCTGATGACCTTAAAATACACTACCAAATAACTACCCAATCTGATTCTGCCTTTCTACAATCTAAACTTCACTCTCTTGACGAATGGCGCATCCGTAATAAGTTACACCTAAATATTGCTAAATGTCACGTTATCAGTTTCTCACGAAAAAGAAACACTATAAAGTACAGCTACTTTTTGAATAATATAGAACTTGATAGCGTAGAGAAGGTTGTCGACCTTGGTGTAGTTTTAGATAATAAATTAAATTTTAACTCTCACTACGACAGAATCATAGCCAGGGCATATAAATTACTTGGCTTTATTAAGAGAAGAGCACGGGAGTTTAAAAATATATGGGTGACTAAATCATTGTACTGCTCACTAGTACGCTCTATTCTTGAATATGCGTGTCCTATTTGGGACCCCATCTTTGAAAGTAACTCAAGTAAAATCGAATCCGTGCAAAAGCAATTCTTATTAATTGCTTTACGAGATTTTCACAACCCAGCGGACTATGAAAACTTACCACATTACATAGACAGACTCAAACTCTTAGATTTAGTATCACTCTCATCTCGGAGAGTTCTTCTAATATCTTGTTTAACTCTTGATGTTCTAAATGGCGACATTGATGTCGAGTTCATGTCTAGTAGAATCATACTAAACGATGATATGAGGCAGACTAGACACACAAAAATTTTAAAAGAATACCTACATCGTACTGAATATGCTAAGAATGAGCCAATTAATCGATGTTGTAGGGTATTCAATAAATATGGCTCACAATATTCACCTTCAATTTCAAAACAATCATTCAAAAAGAAATTACACTCCATACTTAAATAATCTACTTAAAATCTTCCTCATCCCTAATCCTATCCCTACAATGAGTTATATAGTATAATAATATATAATATAATAATATATAATATAGTAGTAATAATGTACTATTAAGTTAAACGTTCTTAGTTTATAAATTAATAATAAAAATGTATTTCTTGTTATTGTTATTAATTTTTTATATATATAATGCAATGTAATTGTAATTGTTATGTAATATATGTACCTTGTTTGGTGAATAAATAAATAAATAAATATTTTTCATATTATTAATTTGACACTTCGTCGAGCAAAAGGAAAGAGAACTACCAAAATCGTGGCTTCATAAACAATTTTTCAATATATTAAAATTTTAATGTGTTAAAAAGAGAGCGAACATTTATGCCACTTCCATATATTTCTTATTCGTAGGGAATTGCAACATTGACCTTTTGGTTTAGGACCATGAGCTGCATGATCTAAATGTAGTAAACCTGCAATTGCTTGGATTGCACCCAATTTACACATTGCCTGACGATGCTCTTTCTCAAAACTAATTTTCATTAGATTAGAAATTGATGCTAATGGATGACAATCGGAATCATATCCAATTGATTCCCCTCCACTTTGTAAAAGTGTCATTAAGAACTCACAATAATCTACCATTTGTTCCATGGAACTTAAGATTATTGCTTCGCGTCCAGCCCCCTCATCCTCTGGATGATACGTTTCAAAATTTTGTAAAGTCATTGCCACAATAATTTTAAACAAAACTAACTAACTTAACCTAAACAAAATTCAAACCAAATCGCCATCGCAAAACTCATATTTTAAATTAATAACAATTAGTGTAAATGATTAACTAATTTTAAGAACAATTTATTATAATTATTGCAAAATAAATAACATTAATTGTAAATTGTCTAACACTGCTTTCAACTAACAAAAAAAATAATTTAAATAAATACCAATAATTGTAAAAATAAAAAAAAATGACCCTACACCTAATATAAATAATATAACAAAAAAACAACTCTAATGATTATAAATAGTGTAAAAATTAATAACTTTAATTGTAAAAAGGACTAATACTAAATACGACTAACAAAAAAAAAATAATTTTATAAATAACAATAATTGTAAATAATTCAAAAAAAAAACTAAATCTCTAATAATTCTTAACTTATATCTAACGCTAACCTAACAAGAAAAATCTGAACTAACAAATAAATAACAACTACTGTATAAATACATAAGAGACGAAAATAAATAAAACCAAACACGACTCGTTTCTAATTCATTTATTCTCCGCTCTACTGTCTATTAAAAAAAAACTTTCTCCGTCAGCGCTCGCTCGACCGAGGAACCAACAGAAAAAATATTATTAAACAAAAAAAACAAAGCAAACGAAATATAATAACCAAAAAAAATCCAAATCAATTAAAAAAAAAACCCAAAAATCAAACAAAAAAAATGAACTTTTCTGAGCCAATTTTTCAACCCCCCAGAATGGATGCTCTAGGGTTTCTCTGTTCAATGGACAGAGAAGGGAAGGGGTAAGGTAGGAATAGGGTTAGGGAGAAAGGAAACTTCCATGAGAAATATTCCCCCAAACTACAAAAAAAATCTTTAGCTGTCCCAATTCACACAAAAGTCCAAATTACGTTGAACACAAAAACACACACATGCTAGGACCCGCTTTTAGACTACTAAAAGCGGGTGTAATTGTAAAAAGCAATTGTAAAACAATTGGTGCATCTTAAAGTCCCATAGTATTGGGCGCCAACTGTAACAGTATGGTAATTTTGTCCGAAAAAAAATTACCACCTGTTAACTTTTAGATAAGTCGGAGGAGGTAACTTCGGAGTTCTAGTGAAGTGGGCGCCAGGTCTAGGGTGACCAACAGCACATCACAAATATAACGCTAGACCAAAATTTCTAGTACTAGAACTCCTTGGACCACTGGGATTTCCTCCTGATTTTTGCCAGCTGTGCTCAGTCTATGGGGCGTGAGTCGACCAGTGATCCAAACGGCAATCAATACTACAATACGACGATGCTCACACTAATAACAACTTTCACATAAAAAAATCTTTAAAGTGAAGCATCATCGCTTAGGAAAGGAGGTGAGTAAGGAACAAGAAATCCATGTCGATCCATCCTGGGAAATTATGTCAAAAATCAGCCAGCCATTATCCAAAAAAAATCAACGGAAAGAAAAGAAAAAAAAATCAAACCACAACACAACAGCAACAACAATCCAGCAGTGTACAACACCACTCCAATAAAATCATAAAAAAATTTTGGAATTAAAAAAAAAATAATAATTAAAATCCCAATAAATTATAATAAATAAAACTATATGATTTTAATTTGTTTTTTTTTTATAATAATATAATTTCACAAAAAAAATATATCGGTGGTGAATACTTTTTAAGTATATATATAATTTTTTAATAATCTTAATAATTTTTACATTATTATGGTGTACGCCAACAAAACTTTAATAAATAATTACTGAAAAAATAATTTAATAAATATAAATAAATAATTGTATCTTGAAAGCGTAAATTAATAAATAACAAAAAAAAATTTTACTTTACCGACTTTTACTTTAATCACAAATATAAATTAACAAAAAAAACTAAGCAAAAGCAACTAAATATATAAAAAAAACGTACACCGATAATAAAAATTTAAATAACAAAAAAAATGGTACATTACCTGGTTAATTACTGCTTCCTGCTCCAGACATGTCCGGACGGAACCAGCTACCTAAGGTACCTACACTAAAAAAATTAAAAAAAAACAAAATCACCACCAAAGAAAAAAACCACAAATCTTTAACAAAAAAAACGTAGACGTTGTCGCCGCCGCGCTGTTCCGACGTCAAGGGATCGCTGGAATTGGCTGATCTTAATTTTTTTCTTCTTGGCTGGTTCTCGGTGATCGTTGGTAGGATAACAAAAATTTCTGGATCACTTCTGGATTAGTTTTTGTTTGTCTCTTTTTTTGTTTTTTTTTTTAATATTACCCCACCAATGTATTACTTTTTAATTTTTTGAAAAAAAATTGGGGTATATATACATATATGTATATTTATTTTCACTAATTTTTTTTTTTTTTTTAGCCGGACGCGGTACTTTTCCTATTATTATAAATAATTAATTTTTATATATTAATTAATTTTATTTCTTCAATTCAATTCAACTCAACAAACTTAATACTTTAAATTTGATTTATTTATTTTTTTATTCTTAAAGTTTCAAAAACAAATTATTTAATTTCAACGAAAAAAAACTACAAAACAAAAAACAACTGACCGTCCGGCAACCAAAATCTCAACCGACTCCCCGAAAAACAATCTAATTTTTCAAATTTTCTCAAATTCGAAAAACTCTATTGTTTCCTCAATCACGCGATCTCTTGACCTTCGGAATCAAAACATGGCCCACAAGGGCAACAAAGGTTGTCTATTGTTTTGATCCAAAAATCAAGAGACCGCAGCGCTGACGGGAATTTCGAATTACTACAATATGGCTACCCACCTAACCAAATTTACCTGTCCTGCGGCTGTCTACTGACTGACATCTGAGGTATGACAAGTCGGCATACAAACTAACATCAAGATGGACGATGTTTGTAAACAATAACCAAGGTAATTTTTTCAGATTATTTTATTCTAATAATTTTTAATTTCTTTTTAGAAATTATATATAACAAAAATTACACGGTGTCACAGAACAGACATATCTGGAGCTTAGCGTTCCAGATAGGCCTCGAAAACACCGACTCGCCACACCCCAGATGAAAAAAAAATCTCTGACTAACAAACTATTTAACACTACCAATAATAACACTTAAATAATTACTTTTAACTATTAATCTATAATAATACTAACTATAAATGATATAAATAAATGATAAGCTATAATAATAAATTTACCTAAATAAATAATACTGACACAAAAAAAAATTTCTTATAAATAAATAAATACATAACCAAACCCTTCGAATCTAACACAAAAAAAATTAACTTTCTCTTATCCTAATAAATTTTACTAATAATAAATACTCCTAAACCAATAAATAAATAAATACTTAATATATAATTCCAAATAAATAAAAAAAATTTTTTTTTTTTTTTCTAAACTTATAACTAACTTATTCTAATAAATGTACGATTATTAACTAATAATAACAAAAAAATTTTAGTTACTCACGGGGTAAGGGTGGGTAGCCTTGTAACTTGTATTAGGATAACTAACACCTCATTAATAAATAACAAAAACTAACCTACTTACATATACGTGTAAATCAATAAATAATAACTACTTACTAACAAATAATAATAAATAAAAAAATTTAACTATACCAACTAATACTAACTACATTTAAGTGTAAATTAACTAATACTAACGAACTAATCATAATACTAACTAACAAAACAAAATCAAAAAAAAATATAATTAAATAAATAAATAACAATCAATTGCAAAATATCACAGGTGGTAATTAAATTTTTTTTCTATGAGCTAACGTGGGGCTGTCCCACACCCTGACTACTCATGATATACTAACTGAGCTGGCCGGGCATACTGTTTTACTTTTCCAAATAACTATCATTTTTATAAAAAAAACTTTTTTGTTCTTCTTCCTTCTTTTCCGTTTGAACCAAATCTTTATTACTATCCTAATTTTATTATGCTCTAAATCTAATTTATCTAAACTAATTGTCTTTATCTCAACCAATGTGGAGTAACTCTTAGATATGAACTCTGAAGAGTGGAAACAAGTTGCAGAATTCTTACCCCTAACCATTACCTCTCCTGTATCGAAGGTTTCAGATAGTATTGGAGATAATTCGCTCTCTACTCCACTCGTTTTAGAAACATTCAGCAATTGAAGCTGAATTCGTAGAATTTGTGATGGCAGGTTGAAAATTTAATAAATTTTCAAGTGCTGCGGAACTACCTTCTGATATTATTTTATGTTTAGAGTGAATTAAGGAACGTCACGTTGGTACTCTTCCATTATCCCAAAGGAATTTTTGATCTTCGGGCGAACCGTAAGATAAATTCCATAGGGTGCCACATGCATTAATTACTACTGTTAAACTTTCTGATTTCAGTTGTTTTAATAATATACCTAAACAATTACGTTGTCGTAAAATTTTGCGATAATCTTCCCTAGCAGCAATTTGACTAGAAACATTTCTCAAAATTCCACCAGCAATTTCAGTTGTTTTCAAGGTTTTACTAGGCCCAACATCCGATAACAGGTCAACTATACATGCCAATGCACCATCAACAGCACACAGCTCAACTTTATTGGTTTTGTTATGCGCGGAAAAATTCCATAAAACCGATAATACGGCGTTTAATGTATTTTCATTATTGATCTTCATGGCAGCTTTAGCCAAGGCTGTTACTATCCCCATACCGCTTAAGGCGGCTTTCATATTATAATCGGATTGCCACAATAAATTATGCAAAACACTTGCGGTTACTTGGAGAAAGTCATCGGGTGAGGAATCTAGTTGCTCCACTAGAGCTTCGATAAATTCTTTATTTAAACAAAGTAATGCTTTATTGTTACGATTACCGCATGTTAAATTAGCTAATACCATTAAGGCATAACGTCGTAAGGAATTGCCAACGATATAGAAGATATATGGATAGGGCATAAATATAAAAATTTGAAGCCACGCCGGGTATAGTTGTCTCTTTTTTTGCTAGCCGAATTGTCAAAATATAAAAATGAGAAATTAGGGGCGGATTAGGTTTTTTTTAATTCGGGCAGCAGTTTTTAAGGAGATAATTTTTTTTTGAAAAATACAAGTAAAGATCATCCTAAAGAATATTTTAGGTCCCGCAACGATAATTATACAAATGGAAAATAAAATAGAGTTTAGCTAGTTAATATTGTTAATTTATATTGAGACTCTTAAACTTAAAAAAATAAGCCAGCCCTGTAAATCTAAAATCAGCTGTTATAATATAATGCTGACCTTAGAGCACTACGTAATCAACGAAATAAATTATACAAAAAAATTAAAACAAACATTAATTCTTGTATTGATATTAAACAAAGATACGAAAATTTAGCCACTGATTTCAGAACTAAATCTCGGGAGGCATATGAGTCCTATATAAATAAAGTAGGTGAAAACATCGTCAAGAACCCTAAGAAATTTTTCGACTTTGTTAATATAAAACGTAAAAGCTCAGGATACCCAAATACTATGTTTAAATGCGCCACTCACTCCTCCAGTCCATATGAAATATGCGACTTATTTGCTGATAGATTCGTCGAAGTCTTCAGTCCAGCAGGTGAATCCAAGGATACCACACCTGGCGCGTCGTCAATCACACCACTTCTTACTGATATAGTTCTAAGTGTAGATGACATCACTATTGCTCTGAATGACCTGGACCCAAAAAAAGGACCTGGACCTGACAAAATCCCACCTCTTTTTTTAACCAACTGTTCTCAAGTATTATCTCTACCACTATATATAATATTTAATAAATCACTGTCGCTTGGAGTTTTTCCATCTATATGGAAATCTTCCTATCTCACACCTATCCATAAAAGTGGGGACAAAACAAACATTGAAAACTATAGAGGTATTGCAATATTATCATCTATTCCTAAGCTATTCGAAAAACTTATATGTGATAAAATGACAGCTCAGATTAATCCAATCCTGAATGAACAACAGCATGGTTTCAGAAAGGGTCGATCAACAATCACGAACCTAACTGTCCTTGTTTCTGAAGTACTTTGCGGAATGGAAAGAGGCCATCAAATTGATACAATTTACACAGATTTCAGCAAAGCATTCGATCGAGTGGATCATGCTACTCTTACTCTTTCAGAAAATTGGCATATCAGGTGCACTTTTAAACTGGCTAATAAACTACCTGAAGGATAGAACTCAATTTGTGAAATTTCAAGGAATTGTATAAAAAAAAATCAATGTTACTTCAGGTGTCCCGCAAGGAAGCCATTTAGGACCACTTCTTTTCAACATTTTCATTATAGACTTATATGATGTATTAGCCGACATACCACACCTATTTTACGCTGATGACCTTAAAATATACTACCAAATAACTTCCCAATCTGATTCTGCCTTTCTACAATCTAAACTTCACTCTCTTGACGAATGGTGCATCTGTAATAAGTTACACCTAAATATTACTAAATGTCACGTTATCAGTTTCTCACGAAAAAGAAACACTATAAAGTACAGCTACTTTCTGAATAATATAGAACTTGATAGCCTAGAGAAGGTTGTCGACCTTGGTGTAGTTTTAGATAATAAATTAAATTTTAACTCTCACTACAACAGAATCATAGCCAGGGCATACAAATTACTTGGCTTTATTAAGAGAAGAGCACGGGAGTTTAAAAATATATGGGTGACTAAATCATTGTACTGCTCACTAGTACGCTCTATTCTTGAATATGCGTGTCCTATTTGGGACCCCATCTTTGAAAATAACTCAAGTAAAATCGAATCCGTGCAAAAGCAATTCTTATTAATTGCTTTACGAGATTTGCACAACCCAGCGGACTATGAAAACTTACCACATTACATAGACAGACTCAAACTCTTAGATTTAGTATCACTCTCATCTCGAAGAGTTCTTCTAACATCTTGTTTAACTCTTGATGTTCTAAATGGCGACATTGATGTCGAGTTCATGTCTAGTAGAATCATACTATACGATGATATTAGGCAGACTAGACACACAAAAATTTTAAAAGAATACCCACATCGTACTGAATATGCTAAGAATGAGCCAATTAATCGATGTTGTAGGGTATTCAATAAATATGGCTCACAATATTCACCTTCAATTTCAAAACAATCATTCAAAAAGAAATTACACTCCATACTTAAATAATCTACTTAAAATCTTCCTCATCCCTAATCCTATCCCTACAATGAGTTATATAGTTTAATAATATATAATATAATAATATATAATATAGTAGTAATAATGTACTATTAAGTTAAACGTTCTTAGTTTATAAATTAATAATAAAAATGTATTTCTTGTTATTGTTATTAATTTTTTATATATATAATGCAATGTAATTGTAATTGTTATGTAATATATGTACCTTGTTTGGTGAATAAATAAATAAATAAATATTTTTCATATTATTAATTTGACACTTCGTCGAGCAAAAGGAAAGAGAACTACCAAAATCGTGGCTTCATAAACAATTTTTCAATATATTAAAATTTTAATGTGTTAAAAAGAGAGCGAACATTTATGCCACTTCCATATATTTCTTATTCGTAGGGAATTGCAACATTGATCTTTGGTTTAGGACCATGAGCTGCATGATCTAAATGTAGTAAACCTGCAATTGCTTGGATTGCACCCAATTTACACATTGCCTGACGATGCTCTTTCTCAAAACTAATTTTCATTAGATTAGAAATTGATGCTAATGGATGACAATCGGAATCATATCCAATTGATTCCCCACCACTTTGTAAAAGTGTCATTAAGAACTCACAATAATCTACTATTTGTTCCATGGAACTTAAGATTATTGCTTCGCGTCCAGCCCCCTCATCCTCTGGATGATACGTTTCAAAATTTTGTAAAGTCATTGCCACAATAATTTTAAACAAAACTAACTAACTTAACCTAAACAAAATTTATTCAAACCAAATCGCCATCGCAAAACTCATATTTTAAATTAATAACAATTAGTGTAAATGATTAACTAATTTTAAGAACAATTTATTATAATTATTGCAAAATAAATAACATTAATTGTAAATTGTCTAACACTGCTTTCAACTAACAAAAAAAATAATTTAAATAAATACCAATAATTGTAAAAATAAAAAAAAATGACCCTACACCTAATATAAATAATATAACAAAAAAACAACTCTAATGATTATAAATAGTGTAAAAATTAATAACTTTAATTGTAAAAAGGACTAATACTAAATACGACTAACCAAAAAAAATAATTTTATAAATAACAATAATTGTAAATAATTAAAAAAAAAACTAAATCTCTAATAATTCTTAACTTATATCTAACGCTAACCTAACAAGAAAAATCTGAACTAACAAATAAATAACAACTACTGTATAAATACATAAGAGACGAAAATAAATAAAACCAAACACGACTCGTTTCTAATTCATTTATTCTCCGCTCTACTGTCTATTAAAAAAAAAACTTTCTCCGTCAGCGCTCGCTCGACCGAGGAACCAACAGAAAAAATATTATTAAGCAAAAAAAAAACAAATCAAACGAAATATCGCAACCAAAAAAAATCCAAATCAATTAAAAAAAAACCCAAAAATCAAACAACAAAAATTAACTTTTCTGAGCCAATTTTTCAACCCCCCAGAATGGATGCTCTAGGGTTTCTCTTTTCAATGGACAGAGAAGGGAAGGGGTAAGGTAGGAATAGGGTTAGGGAGAAAGGAAACTTCCATGAGAAATATTCCCCCAAACTACAAAAAAAATCTTTAGCTGTCCCAATTCATACAAAAGTCCAAATTACGTTGAACACAAAAACACACTTACGTTGAACACAAAAAGACCCGCTTTTAGACTACTAAAAGCGGGTGTAATTGTAAAAAGCAATTGTAAAACAATTGGTGCATCTTAAAGTCCCATAGTATTGGGCGCCAACTGTAACAGTATGGTAATTTTCTCCGAAAAAAAATTACCACCTGTTAACTTTTAGATAAGTCGGAGGAGGTAACTTCGGAGTTCTAGTGAAGTGGGCGCCAGGTCTAGTTTGACCAACAGCGCATCACAAATATAACGCTAGACCAAAATTTCTAGTACTAGAACTCCTTGGACCACTGGGATTTCCTCCTGATTTTTGCCAGCTGTGCTCAGTCTATGGGGCGTGAGTCGACCAGTGATCCAAACGGCAATCAATACTACAATACGACGATGCTCACACTAATAACAACTTTCACAAAAAAAAATCGTTAAAGTGAAGCATCATCGCTTAGGAAAGGAGGTGAGTAAGGAACAAGAAATCCATGTCGATCCATCCTGGGAAATTATGTCAAAAATCAGCCAGCCATTATCCAAAAAAAATCAACGGAAAGAAAAGAAAAAAAAATCAAACCACAACACAGCAGCAACAACAATCCAGCAGTGTACAACACCACTCCAATAAAATCATAAAAAAATTTTGGAATTAAAAAAAAAAAAATAATTAAAATCCCAATAAATTATAATAAATAAAACTATATGATTTTAATTTTTTTTTTTATAATAATATAATTTCACAAAAAAAATACATCGGTGGTGAATAATTTTTAAGTATATATATAATTTTTTAATAATCTTAATAATTTTTACATTATTATGGTGTACGCCAACAAAACTTTAATAAATAACTATTGCAAAAAAAAAATTAATAAATATAAGTAAATAATTGTATCTTGAAAGCATAAATTAATAAATAACAAAAAAAAAATTTACTTTACCGACTTTCACTTTAATCACAAATATAAATTAACAAAAAAAACTAAGCAAAAGCAACTAAATATATAAAAAAAACGTACACCGATAATAAAAATTTAAATAACAAAAAAAATGGTACAGTACCTGGTTAATTACTGCTTCCTGCTCCAGACATGTCCGGACGGAACCAGCTACCTAAGGTACCTACACTAAAAAAAATTAAAAAAAAACAAAATCACCACCAAAGAAAAAAACCACAAATCTTTAACAAAAAAAACGTAGACGTTGTCGCCGCCGCGCTGTTCCGACGTCAAGGGATCGCTGGAATTGGCTGATCTTAATTTTTTTCTTCTTGGCTGGTTCTCGGTGATCGTTGGTAGGGTAACAAAAATTTCTGGATCACTTCTGGATTTTTTTTTGTTTGCCTTTTTTTTTATATTACCCCACCAATGTATTACTTTTTAATTTTTAAAAAAAAAATTGGGGTATATATACATATATGTATATTTATTTTCACTAATTTATTATTTTTTTTTTTACCCGGACGTGGTAATTTTCTTATTATTATAAATAATTAATTTTTATATATTAATTAATTTTATTTCTTCAATTCAATTCAACTCAACAAACTTAATACTCAAAATTTGATTTATTTTTTCTTATTCTTAAATTTTCAACAACAAATTATTTAATTTCAACGAAAAAAACCACAAAACAAAAAAAAACCGACCGTCCGGCAACCAAAATCTCAACCAACTCCCCGAAAAACAATCTAATTTTTCAAATTTTCTCAAATTCGAAAAACTCTATTGCTTCCTCAATCACGCGATCTCTTGACCTTCGGAATCAAAACATGGCCCACAAGGGCAACAAAGGTTGTCTATTGTTTTGATCCAAAAATCAAGAGACCGCAGCGCTGACGGGAATTTCGAATTACTACAATATGGCTACCCACCTAACCAAATTTACCTGTCCTGCGGCTGTCTACTGACTGACATCTGAGGTATGACAAGTCGGCATACAAACTAACATCAAGATGGACGATGTTTGTAAACAATAACCAAGGTAATTTTTTCAGATTATTTTATTCTAATAATTTTTAATTTCTTTTTAGAAATTATATATAACAAAAATTATACGGTGTCACACCCTTTTTATCATCATTATATTTATATATAGTACGTTTAAAAAATTCGGTCAATACTTTTTTGTAATTTGCGATGTTCTATTTTTGCTGCAAGAGTTCTTTCATAATTTCTGGTATAGTATAGTTATAGCCCTGTTTTAAATAATTACTTTCTTTATCAAAAGTTTTTGACAATCGTACAAGTTTTAATTGGTCTGGAGCCGAAGCTTCTTTATAAGTAATCTTGTTAAATATTTCATCATTCAATAAAATTGCCATTACTTCTGAATTAAATTCTGTTAGTATCTGTTCCCTTGTGAAGCCTTCAGATGGCGTTAAATTATTGATAAGTGTAGGTAGGAAATTTATTTTCCAATCATCATATTTAAATAAGGCACTTTCTTCAGGATAAAATGTATACCCCATACGTTTCTTAACATATTCTCTGTCTTTACCTACTGTAAATTCATTCACACCCAATGCAATTGTAACACATGTTTCTTTGTTATATATATCAGTTTGGAGGTAATCATTCATAAATATTTCTGAAAGACCAACATTCCAGTTGCCTTTAGTTAAATCTATATGTGTTGGTATTCTATTTTCAAAAGCAGCCAGCGTATTATACGGAAAAAATTAATGGAATCATTACTAAATAACGTAATCCATACCAAATAAATAATCCATACCAAATTCAATTTCCATATCTTGTTGATTTCCAAATTTCTCTGTTTGTTGTTGTTGTTCTTTTACAGGGTCAAAGTAAAAACCGTCATAATCCAAATCTAGCTGTTGCTGCTTAATATTGTCATTGATTTTATATAACTAGATAAATCACCGACGCTGCATATTTTCGTCAACAGGTGCCGCCGCATACACCATTTTCAGAAATTTGAAAAATAAATTGAAAATAAGTGAGCAGCAAAAAAAATTCTCTCTTTCAGTGATAAAATAAGAAAACAATGTATGTTCCTTTTTTGCGTTTTTTCTTTTTTTTTCTTGATTTTTTAAGTTTTTATGACCTTAGAATTTTTTTTCTATTTTATGTTAGGGAAAATTAATATTTGTCAAGAAATTTTATAATGAATCTTTATTAATTTTTTACAGGATTTATAATTTTTTAAATTTCACAAAAACTTCAGGTTGTATTACTATCGTACGTTGCATATTATTCATTTTTTGATTGAAAATTACTTATTAATTTTCCAATAATTCCTGATAATACTGTTCGAATTAAAACAGGTAAAAATCCACCTTTTTGAATAAGTAGTCGTTGTTTTGCTTTCAAATTTCTTTTATTACTGGCTAAACAACGAATTGTATTTTTATGTTTTTTTTTTTAATGATAAAACTTTTTTCGGGGCTTGATTATTGCCGTTCAAAGTATTAATAGCAATTTCAGTTAAAGCCTTTATAATGTGAGGTGCAACGCACTCTAAATGTAATTTAAAAATATTATATAAAAATAATGAACTTAAAATGTACCTAAATATATTGAAATATGCAATCATATTTTAATATATTTATGCAAAGCAAAGTATTTTAAGTATATTTTGAAATCCAAAGACCACCAACAAAGAATAAACACTTGTATAAACAAAAGGCATTTGGTTGTTGGCCAATATTGCTAATTTAGCAATATTGACCAATAAGCATTTTAATTTTATATTATAAAGTTCATAAAGGTTTATATAACTTATTTGCCAATATGTTCTAATTAATTTTATATTAGTAATAAGTTTAAATTCTTATAAAAAAAGAAAGAAGAAAAATAAAGAGTTCAGTTGAAGTTAGATACCGAAAGAAATAAGAAGCGTTTTTAATTAATATTGACAAATAAGTATATATAAACGTTGCATGGCGATCCTGCTAAAATGGTTTTTTTTTTAAAGTATAAAGAAAATATATTGTGTCGGAAAAATAATATACTCTTTTTAAATGAATATTAAATATATATATATATTTTATGATATATTTAAAATAATTATAAAAAAAAAAAGAGAGTATATACCGTATATGAATAAAGTACAAAGAAAATTTTAATAAAATTAATTGAATAAACTATAAGTGAAAGTGTTATGGGAAAATCACAATCGAAAGAACAGACAACGGTCAACACTGGACCACAAATCGCTTCATTCACACCGCAACAACCAACAGGCGATTTTTATACAGCAATTGTGTTGTTAATAATGTTCGTCACAGCAATCATCATTTTTTTAGCCTGGTTAGGAATTAACCATCTAAAAAGAAAATTCATCGGGGACGTAGTGAAACATCTAGATAGACCATCAAAGACAAGTTTTTCAGCATAAAAAAAAGAAAATTTAGAAAAAAGATAAGTGAAAAAGAAAATATTTCTACATATATACATATATTATATTATATTAAATATTATATAAATATTATAAATAAACTAAACATTAAATAAATATGGAATAAATATTATATACATTACAAAAATAAATAAATATTATAAATACTATATACATGACAAACAAACTAATAAATAAAACTTCGGTCAATAATTCCAATTAAAATGTTCTTTTATAATAAGTTTTCTATGAGATCGTTAAAATTTTCTAGTAATCTTGTATTCAATTACGTAAACTAAAATTTTTTATTGAAAAATATTTTGAAAAATTTTCTTACTGTAAATTATTACCGAAAATTTTATATACATATTTACATATATTGAAAAAACAAAATTTTGAAAAAAAAAGAGAAACTACTATTTGAATAACATAAATAAAAAAAAATTTTTAATTAGTTGTACTATTTGTACTATATAATTATTTTGAAAGATAATATTGTCAGAGTTATATTTTTTTTTTGTATAAAAACTTATTTTAAATTAAATGAATCGCAAATAATTAAAAATGATAAATACTAAAGATATTTTTTTTTATATTAAATAAAACTGTAAAAGAGTAACAGTTTCAAATTGATAAAAGATGATACATATATAATGAAAATATATAATGGTATAATTCTTGGTATAAAATAATTCTTTTTCACTGATTTTTGGAATAAAATTTTTTTTTTAACTGAATTTTTTTTTGTTGTTTGATCATTTTTGTTGCTGTTTGGTATACTTTGTTTTTCTTTTCGATGTTTTCTTTTTAACACAATTATATAAATCTGGACGATTGTTATTACGTAATATACATATTATAAAATTTGGATCATCTTGACAACATCTTTCTAATTCACTTGTATATAAACCAATATTATCACGTTCAAATAAATACCATTTTGGTTCATTTAAAATAAAATTCATTTTACGTGATATTCTAATTAAACGTTGTATAAATGTTACAGCATCTTGATGATATTGTTTTGGTGTAACAATACCCCAATTTTTAATTGGTTCTGGTGTTAAAAACATTGAATTTGATTTAAATTCATTTGACCAATCAAATTTTGGATTTGTTGTATATTTACGTTTATTACCTAATAATATATCTTGTTGTTTAAGTTGACGACCAGTAAATTCAATCTTTAAATACATTTAAACTATCTGGTGTTGTTGTTAATCGTTTTGATATTGTAGTAAACGATAAATACGATTATTTGGATCAACTCGAGTATGTTGTGACATTGCTTGCATTAATCGTGTATTTGAACGCATTACTTTATGTGATATTTCAGCACATAATAATATATCATTTTCATGTTGTCTTATTGATGTTATATAACCACGCCATAATTTTAAATTATATTCACGTAATGGTATTTTTGCTTTAGCATCAAATAAATTACGTCCAACTAATTGTAGTTCTAATTTATTCATATGTGGCGTAATATTAAATTAATATTTGTATTGATTGACTTGATGTTTCATCAACAGTACCAACATATTTAATATTAACAAGTATCGGTTCATCATTAAAATTATTTTTTGTATTAAATTCGAAATCATTAAAATGTTTTTGTGTATATAATACAGTACCATCAAATATATATCCAACAAATTTCGATTTATTTGGAAACATTATACCTTTACGTAAACGTGGTGATTCAATATCTGGTACGAAATCAACACGATATTGATATAAGGACAAAAAATTTTTTTTGTTTTTGTACTGTACGAGAATAATTTGATTGTAATGTAATTACAAATGTACCATTACACGAATGATCCTGAATATAAACCGGATTCGATTGGCCATTTAGATTTCTAGTTATAGAAAAATGTACTTTTGATATACGACATAATATTTGTTCTGGCATATCCTCAGCTTTAAGTACAAGGTCATTAGATTCAGCTCGTCCAGCTGAAAATTTATCCTTACAAAGATCAAGAGTTTTTAATAATTTATTCCTTGTGTATAAGCTTCCCCAAACGTTTGTTTCAATTGGTTGACTTTCAATCCATATTTGTGATGTTTGATTTACCACTTCTTGTGTCTGCGTATCAGGATAATTTTGTGATTGACCCATTTTTTTTAAAAACTATTACTTAAAACAATTAATTTTCAATATTTATCTTATTTTTTTTTTTCTCTTTCGAGTCTACCACCGTTCCTTCTTTTGCGCCAGAATTACCTTGTTTTGATACTAATTGCTTTGGACGTGCCCGTATAATTTCATGTAATCAACGTCTTTGTACATAACCGGCACGACTTATTGCTGTTACTTGATATAAAATTATTATATGTATAAATTTTATATGATAGTATATAAATTTGTATATGAATTTTATATGATAATTTTAAATAATTTGAATTTTGGTTTAATTGAAACATATTTTATATAAATGATGGTAGAAGATAATGAGTGCAGGGAAACTTATTGAAGATTTAACAGAATTATGTCAAGATTTATGTAAAATATTAACTAATTTAAGAAAAGACGGACCAAATAGGAAAAGGTCTAAAGAAAGAGCGCAAGAGAAAATAGTTGTTTTACAAAATTTATATGCGAGATATAAAAATATTGTGAAGGAGTTAGGAAAATTAAAATTGAGTACATTAGAAAATATAGAAGCGAAAGGTATTGCGGCAAGAATAGAAAAATATAAAGACGAAGCATTAGGTAGGATAAGGGATAGTATAATAGAAGAAGACTTAGAAAGCAAATCAGAAGATAAAGTAACAGATGAAAAAAAAATAGAAATTAGTAATTCGAATGAAACATTAGGAGAGGTAGAAAAAATAGAAATAGTTAATTTAGAAAATATAGTAAATACAGTAGAAAACGAAGTAAAAATAGAAAATATTATTTTACAAAATAACACGGTACAAAGCAAAATGGCAGCGTTTGATTTTAGTACCGGACAGAAGTTACCCGTATTTAATGCATCAAATGAAGAAAAAAGAAGTGAAGAGTTACGTGATTTTTTAAACACAATCGAGTTTTATCACGATACGCTCGTGGAAACTAGTAAAAAAACGTTAATTGAATTTTTATTAAAATGTAAGATCCAAGGTCGCGCATTAACCGAATTGGGATCAAGTAAGCCAGATTCGTTAGTAAATTTGAAAAAATTATTAATAGATAAATGTGGGCCGAAGGAATCTTTAGAATCTATTCAGGCAAGGTTAAGTAAAGCAAAGCAAGGGAATAGATCAATGAGGGAATATGTTACAGAAATAGAAAATTTAGTAACAAAAATGATAGATCTTCAAGTGACAGCACAGGGAGAAGGTAGTAGGGAAGCATTAAAGGACTCTAATGAAAGGACAGGTTTAGCTTTTCTGAAAAACGGTGTGCAAGAAAAATATAGAATTATTCTCGCTAGCGCTCGTCATACTAATTTTCAAGAAGCTATAAAACATTTACTAGAAATTGATGGATGTTTGGAAATAAAACCAGAGAGTTTATACTATGTTGATAACGAAAATACTAATAAAAACTTTAGAAATAATAATAACCACAATCGTACAAATAATTTTGGTAGAAATCAATATAATTATAGGGGAGATTCAAGAGATAATCAAAAGCAAAATTTTAATAGAAATAAAAATAATCAAAACCAAAATCAAGGTTTTAATAGAAGTAATGGAAATATCCAAAATCAAAATTATAACAGAAATAATCAAAATTCTAATGTAGTACAAGACAATGGTAGAGGTAACTCGAATTTCAGAGGAGCACGTAATGGTAGTTATAATTGTAATAACAGTGGTAGTTATAATAATAGAAACAATTATAATAGTATACAAAATAATCAAAATCGATCGCATAAAAATAATGGTAGAACAAATAGTAGACAAAGTAGTAAAGTTTATACCATCAAAGAGGGAAACTCTCAGCCCACTGAAAGCAATGCCAATCTTTCGGGAGGGGAGGAATAGGCAAAGAATATAACAATAAAGTAACACAGGGTGTCTACGTAGGTGATGTGTCAAGGGGAATGTATGTAAAAATTAGAATAGAAAACGAAAATAGGAGTATGAAGTTATTAATAGATACAGGTGCATCAATATGCTTAATGAAAAATAAATTTGTAATAAATACAATTTTAGATAGAGACAATCAACTTAAGATAAATGGTATAGCAGGTTCTAGGAAGACCTTAGGGTCGAAAGAAATTAAATTAAATTTCGAAAATTTGCACAAATGGTATAAATTCCATATAGTAGAAGATAGTTTTCCAGTTGATGGAATTATTGGTGCAAATTTTCTTAGGGATGTTGATGCAATTATTGATTTAGAGAAATCTGTTGCAAAATTTAAAATTAATAATTCAGTAATAGAATTACCTTTATTAAAGCCAGAAGAAGCAAGTTCTTTATCATTGCATGCTCGTTGTGAAAGTACATACCTTATAGACACTAATTACGTAGACGAACGGGTATTTCATCCACAAGAATTGTGTGATGGAGTTTTTATGGCCGGATCGGTGTCAAAAGCCGTAAACGGGAAAATACCGGTCAAAATTCTAAATACCAGATCGGAAGAAGTTACGTTGAACTGGTACGAACCAATATCGTTACCAGCGTCCGAACTGGTACGAACCAATATCGTTACCATATTTAGTTTTTCAGTATAGCGACACGAAAGCGTATCAGCAAAGTAGAGTAGAAAGAGTTCTGAAAGAAATAAATACGGATAATTTGAATTCTGAGGAAAGGAAAGAAATAATTAATATTTGTACAAAATTCAATGACGTTTTCCATCTTGATGGTGATAACTTAACGTTTACCACCATTTCTAAAGCACAAATTAATTTAAAATCGGGAACTACACCCAAATATAAAAAACCTTATCGGTTACCCCATGTGCAAAAACAGGAAATTAAAGACCAAGTCGAAAAAATGGTCCAAGATAATATAGCGGAGCCTTCTATGTCACCTTGGAACTCGCCAATATTGGTCGTTCCAAAGAAAAAAGACCCGATCACGGGATTGCAAAAGTTGCGTTTAGTAATTGACTATCGCGGTCTAAATGACGTCATAGAAGACGATAAATTTCCGTTACCTAATATAACCGACATCTATGATATGTTAGGCGGAGCAGTATATTTTTCGTGCTTAGATTTAAGCCAAGGCTATTACCAGATGGAACTGGATGATCAGAGTAAGCCTTATACTGCCTTTTCGACCGAAAATGGTCATTATCAACTCACTCGATTACCAATGGGTTTAAAAACGTCACCCAGTGCTTTTTCCCGTATGATGTCCATTGCTATGAGTGGATTAACTTCTTCAAGATGTTTCGTTTATCTTGATGATATTATAGTATTTGGGAAAAATCTCAAGGAACACAATAAAAATTTAATGGAAGTATTTGAGAGACTTCGAAAGAAAAATTTAAAAATTCACCCGGGAAAATGTTCATTTTTAAAAAAAGAAGTATTATATCTAGGACATTTAATTTCGGATAAAGGTATATTACCTGATCCAACAAAATCCAAAGTAATGAAAAATTATCCGCAACCTCAAAACGCTGATGAAGTGAGACGATTTGTGGCCTTTGCGAATTATTACCGAAAGTTTATACAAAACTTTGCTGCTATAACTTTACCTTTGAACAGATTATTACGTAAAGACGTACCTTTTGAATTTGACAAAGATTGTATAACCGCTTTTCAAACCCTGAAAAATTTATTGACAAGTCCAGAAATTCTTCAATTTCCGAATTTTAATGAAGATTTTATTTTGAGAACGGACGCATCTGGGTATGCAATAGGTGCGGTTCTGTCAAATTATGATGACCGACCGATAGCATACGCTAGTAGGGCTCTGAATACGGCAGAAAAAAATTATAGCACGATCGAGAAAGAGTTGTTGGCTATTGTATGGTCCGTAAAGCATTATAGACCATATCTTTTTGGCCGACATTTTAAGATCCTAACAGATCATAGGCCATTAGTATATCTGTTTAGTTTAAAAGAGCCATCTAGTAGATTAACAAAATTCCGTTTATTACTCGAAGAATATAACTTTACGGTAGTATACACGAAAGGTAAAGATAACGGAACGGCAGATGCTTTAAGTCGAATTCAAGTAAAAAACTCAGATTTAAAAGAAATACAATTATGTGTCGCAACACGGTCGCAAACGAAAAATGAAAAAAATAAGGATATAATTAATGACAATGATATGATAAAGAAACTTCTTACACCCCCAATAGACGGTTTAAAAATGGTAGAAATAAAATTCGTTAAAGAGATAGTAGGAAATGTTGAATATAAAGATTTAAATATAGTAACAGGTCCAAATGAAAGAGTGGCCTATATTCCCGATAGAAATTGTATTTTACTAAAGTTTGGACATGACGCTAGTACTATTACTCGATCGGCATCATTTGACAAAATGTTGTTGAGAGATGTACGTTTAGTCATAGATCCATTAAAAATTAAAAAAGTATATGTTACTAAAGAAGAGTGTATGAAACTCTTAAACGGGCGCCCTGAAATAAAATATAAAAGATATATAAAAGAATTATTTAAACCAATAGGAATTGTAGTAGAGATTATTGAGAGATTAAAAAAAGTTACGGATCCGAACATAAAGAAAATTATTATGAACGATTACCATATTTTACCGACCAGCGGACACGCCGGGATAAACCGCATGATTAGAAATATAAAAAAAGAGTACTGTTGGACAGGTATGCAACAAGATATAACATCATATGTTAAAAATTGCGATTCATGCCAACGCAATAAACATATTAACAACAAAAGGCAACCAATGGTGATTACATCAACTGCCGACTCAAGCTTTGAGAAAATTTTTGTTGATCTTGTTGGTCCTTTAGATACATCTTTAGAGGGGTATAAATATATATTAACGATTCAAGATGAATTAAGGAAATTCATTGAAGCAGTACCTTTAGTAAATAAAGAGGCTAATTCTGTCGCGAAGGGGCTCGTATCTCAATTTATATTAAAATACGGTGTACCAAAAGTTATTACGTCAGATCAAGGTACAGAATTTGTAAACGAAGTTTTTAAAGATATTTGTAAATTGTTAAAAATTAAGCAATTAACGTCAACCGCGTACCATCGCGAAAGTATCGGTGCCCTTGAAAATTCGCATAAGGTTTTAGGTGCATATCTAAGGGCTTATGTAACGAAAAATCATTCGGATTGGGATTCATGGTTACAATATTATGTATTTTGCTATAATACATCGATACACTCGGAAACGGGGTATACACCACATGAATTGGTGTACGGGCGAAATTGCATATTACCATCAAATTTGACCAAAAATGTAGAACCAATGTATAATTACGAAGATTATGCAAAAGAATTGAAAAATAAGTTGCAGATTGTTCACAACAATGCAAAAGAAATTTTAATAAAAAAGAAAACAGAAAGAAAGCAAAGGTATGATGAAAGAGTTAAAGCTAAGGATTATGATTTCGATGTAGGTTCTTTTGTTTTACTAAAAAACGAAGCGAGAAAAAAGTTGGATCCAGTATATACTGGACCATATGAAGTAATATCACAAGATTCAGTAAATTGTAAAATAAAATATAAAGGGAAAGACACAATAGTTCATAAAAATCGGGTGAAACCGTACTATTGTTATTTTCTAAAATAAATACACAAGATATAACCATTATATATATATATAACCATATATAATCATTTTATTACATATAAAATACAAATATTCAGATATTATCAATTTATACTTTTAATCTTATTCATATAACTAAGTAACTAATTTTTAATAATAAATAATTTTAACAAACGCGTTTGATAAATAAGTTTAGTATACAAGGTTTAACGTAAAATAAGACGTAGTAATATACATTTTTATATATAAATCTAAGTTTTGATAAAATATAACTAATATGTTTATATGTTATAAATAAAATATATAAACATTGCCATATAAACATTATATTGGTAGATGATAAAACTTAACGTAAGACAATTAGAAGAAGAACGACAGTGTTTATTCTTTTTCTCTAAGGGGGGTGGTGTGAGGTGCAACGCACTCTAAATGTAATTTAAAAATATTATATAAAAATAATGAACTTAAAATGTACCTAAATATATTGAAATATGCAATCATATTTTAATATATTTATGCAAAGCAAAGTATTTTAAGTATATTTTGAAATCCAAAGACCACCAACAAAGAATAAACACTTGTATAAACAAAAGGCATTTGGTTGTTGGCCAATATTGCTAATTTAGCAATATTGACCAATAAGCATTTTAATTTTATATTATAAAGTTCATAAAGGTTTATATAACTTATTTGCCAATATGTTCTAATTAATTTTATATTAGTAATAAGTTTAAATTCTTATAAAAAAAGAAAGAAGAAAAATAAAGAGTTCAGTTGAAGTTAGATACCGAAAGAAATAAGAAGCGTTTTTAATTAATATTGACAAATAAGTATATATAAACGTTGCAATAACATCGTCATCACAGGTCTTTAATATGCTATTACGAAGTTTTTTATTCGGTGTTTCTAAAAGATGTAATATATTTCTCCTCAATCGTTTCATATTTGTTATATGGTTTCTCCTCAATCGTTTCATATTTGTCACAGTATACTTTGTTATTTAAATCATTTAGAGTACAATAGCAAATGCAAAAATCTTTTTCAAAAATATTATTCCTTATGCGGTATAATTCACTGACGTTTTGTGTTAAGTCCAAAACTATATAACCATGAGGACGTGATGTAACCTCATTACATACTCTCACAAATTCACGGTTTTTTCTGGAAAAAATTGTCGTGCCTAAGGTAAAATCTGTGATCTGTCACGAGGATTTTTAAATAAAACCAAATATTTAGCATTTAATGATATATCACGGCTATACTAGCACTGATGAAAAATATGTTGTATTAATAAAATAATAGACACATTATTATGGTGTGAACCTTTGGTAAGTAACTCACATACTTGATTATTATATATTTCGAGCATTAAATCATCCAACACAATTAAAATATTGTCACCATTTTCATTTTTTTATATCTTCAGGTATATTATTTAAAAATTCAATATTTTCAAAAGGTAAATTTGTTGGTACAGCTCTCAATTCAGAGTTACGCAATATTATTTTTGTTATATTCGGTTTAATTAAGTCCTTATGACGTTGAATTAGGTTACAAACAAAAGTCGTTTTTCCACACCCCGAAGGCCCCGCTATAAGCTTTGTAAATGGATGTATAAAAGCAATCATGGTCTTAATTTTAAATTTTTCATTCTTGTTATTAAATTTGCATAAATAATTTTAAAATTATCTATAGCTTTTAATGTGTATCTATATTTAAATGTTATTGACACACATATACATGTATCAGGACCAGATGTTGCCTTATTATCTGACCAAATACAACCTTTATAATGTTCACCAAATTGTGACTTTATTACACCTTCTTTATTTAGCACATTTAATATATCTACAAGACTTTCTAATTTTTTTATATTATCTGCATTCAGCAAAGGTTTATATTCTTTTAAAAAATCGCTAATTATTTTGCTATGCTCCTTTGTCAATAACATTATGTTATACACTAAAATATATTATATAGTTGAATACAATATATATATAAATAGTAATTATTTACGAAAAAAAAAACAAATAATAACTTGAAAGTTCCAAGATCGAATCAGGACCGAAGCAAATAATTTTTTATATTATACAACCACTTTATATATACCTAAAACTTAATTTAGGTAAGTGGTCTAGAGTGTAGAGCACCAGGTTATTAAACACAAAATATTCATGTTCAATACCCCCAAAAAATATTTTTTAAAAAAAATAATTCTTTACCATACACACAAATACACAAATAATAAGAATATCTAAAAAGAGAAACACAAAATCAACCAAGCGAAACAGCATATACACAAGTGACGAAATCAATCCAGCGGAAAAGACATAGTGACCTAATTTCACGACATCACCCCATACCAAATGACCTAATTTACACGGCATCACCTCACAACCATTAAGAACACCCATTAAGGACACCCATTAATCACACCATTAATTTCACACCTGCCACCCACGCTAATTGGTTCCCAGTTTCAGGTACACCAATAACTACTTCTGGCGATTGGATGATAATGACGATTGACTTACTACAGATGCACCCGTATCCTGGCGTTGTTCAGGTACTTTATTTTTGTTGTTATTATTATTTTTATCGACTATATTTTTAGGTACCGTTCCAGTTACGGCAGGGACGGATTTTCCTAATGGAGCCAGTTCCGGAATTAATAGACCGCCGGCACCATCCACATTCTGTTCACTACCAGGAGCTAGTTACGACGTAAAGGTAAATGTTTTTATTTTCTCTAATCCTTCTTTTAACTCAAAAATTAAACTCCTAACTGGACCTGAATATTTTTTCTCTACACTTTTTAGTCGATTTAATCTATCCCACAAATGACAAGATTTTGTAGTGGCGATAGCAAGCTAATCGTTGTTGGCGTTCTTTAGCCCGTCGCGGATCAGCGCTTTACAGGAAGATACCTTTCCTTCGCAGATACCTAATTCGCCTTCTGGATCGGAGATAAATGTTTTTTGCAAATTGGTTTTCTTGTTTATCTCCTGATCCAGTATTCTACTTAGCCGCGAATACTTCTCCATGGCGGTATCCATACGAACCAGTAGATTCCGGATTCCTAATTCATATGCCAACTCATCCTCATCTAACAAAACCGGATCGATCAAGTGTCTAAAGGTATCCATTTTTTCTAACTATTTAGTTTTTTAATTCTCTACTTTACATTTGCTTATTTCAGCGGCGGTGATGACTATTCTACTAATAATGTGATATTAACTTAATACTAACACTAATAATAAATAACACTAATAATTAATTATCTAAAATAATAATTAATTAAAGAAAATTTTACTAATAAATAACTAAACTATTGTAAACGAACCCTAGCATAAATAAATCAAAAAAATAAATAATTCACAAAAAAAAATTTTTTTAATAAATAACAATCATTGTATAAAATAAACGAAATATTGTAATTATAAATAACAGGAACTTTGTAAATATAAATAACAAAAATTGTAAATATGAATACCATAAAATTTGTAAATATAAATAACAAAAAAATCTGTAAATATAAATAACACTGATTGTAAATTTTTACTAATACTACAAAAAAAAACTAATGTAAACTAGATATAATATAATAAATAATAAATTCCACTACACTATTTAATAAATACCAAAAAAAATTATTAACTACTACCATAAATAACAAAATTTTTGTAAAAATAAATAAATAAATGTATATACCTAACATTACTATAATAAATAACAACTATTGTATATATAAATAAATAATTAAATAAATAAAAATGTCTACATCTACAACTTAATCTATTCTATATAAAAAATAAATAAATAAATAAACCTAACTTAATAAACCTCACTAAACTGCTATCCTACACCCAAAATACTCTAACTGCACTGCCCCGAAATAAGCAATAACCCCATTGTAATTTATAATTAATTTGATCTACTACAAACTAAAACTTTTCTACTAATTTTCAGGCCACTGGGAGACTCTCTATACTTCAGAATCAGCTGATTTTCGTGAACCTGAATAAAGAGAAAAGAAAAGAAACCAATATATTTTTAATTTTCCTAAAGGCTTCTATAGCCTCTTCATTTAAATTAATGATTTAATTTTTTGAAATATTTTTGGACACGCGTCCATCTTCCCCTCTTAAAAGGGATGGCAGGGATTTTGCTAATTTTGCGTAGTCCTGAATGAAACGACGATAATATCCTGACATTCCGAGAAACGATCTCAGATCTTTGAGGGTTTTGGGGATAGCTAACTCAACTATTGTTTTAACTTTTTTAGGATTGGTTTTAATTCCATCCTTTGAAATAATGAAAGCTAGAAATTCTACATCGTTTTGGAGAAACTCACATTTATCTAATTGAACTTTCATGTTTGCTGCCTCTAGAGTTTTAAAAACTTTTTCAAGATTAATAAAGTGTCCATTTAAATCTCTACCAAATATTATAATATCGTCTATATACACATAACATCTTTTTCCTATATGTGCTCTAAGAGAATCATCTTTTTCCTATATGTGCTCTAAGAGAATCAAACGGTAAACGAGTAAACTCGTATTTTCCGTTATTAACAGAGAATGCTGTTTTTTCAATATCGGATTCTTTTAGTGGTATTTGATGAAAGCCATTTTTTAGATCTATTATTGTAAAATATTTATTTTTGATTAAATTTGATAAAACTTCATTAATTTCGGGAATTGGGTATCTATCAGTAATTGTGACAGTATTTAATTTACGGTAATCGATGACCATTCTGTACTTTTTTTCTCCTGATGCATCAACCTTTTTTAGTACAATCCATACAGGTGAATTATATGGTGATTTTGATGGTCTAATAATACCATCTTCAAGCAATTCATTTACTTGTTCTTCAATTTCGCTTTTTCAATAATTAACAATAATACCATCAAAAGAAATAAGGGAATTTGGAACCGAATAATTTTACTAAGGCATGATGTGTAATTTTGATATTACCTCCTACAGAGTTTACATGAAAGGATTTTTCGTTTAGAATAGGATTTTTAATGTAACGGGGTTTGATTTGAACCTGTGTCAATTAGAAATTTTAATTTTTCATCGCTCTGACCATTTACATAAACTTTTAGAATTCTATCTTCACTTTTCTTCCAAGAACTAAATTCTCCTGCCTGTCCCGAAAATTCTCTTAAACTTTTAACTACATCTGGAATTTTATCCATTCCAGATAGATCTTGCACTGATCCTATGCTTTCATCTACATCATAATTTAATTCAGTTTGTGGATTGGTAAATGAATCTAAAATTTCTCTAGTTTCTGTTCTAACTACTTGTGAAATAATTTTCGTAAGATCATTTAAATTTAAATTACTGATATTTTGAGTAACCTCATTTATACCTAATGATAAAATAGATGATTTTATAATATTTTCTTTGGACATTTTGGTAATTGGTATTTATTTTGTATTATCACTGTTAATTTTATTAATCAATTTCGTTTAATTTTTTTTTTCTTTGAAAAAAAAATTTTTTTCCAATTATGAACTAAAAGGGATTTTATTGATCAATTAGTTTTTCTCAATTTCCTTTATGAAAATATAAACAAAATTATTTTTAAATATTTTTACTTTAAATTCGTACCATAAAAATTTAGTTAAGCTTCCTTTTTTATTTAGATAAAAATTATTTAATTTATAAATTTTTCATATGGAGGAAAATTACAATCCTTTAATTTATTTATTTTTTTATTAGACTTAATATTTTTGTAGATAAATTATTTATTTAATTTCACTTCAAGTTTATTTAATTTATTAGATTTTTCTTTGAGAAAATTTTATTTGTATTCATATAATTTATTTATTTCTTTAATTTTAATAATAATTTATTTAATTTATTAAATTTTTGTTTAAAAACTTTTATTTGTATTTATGTAATCTATTTCCTTCTTTACTTTTAATAATAATTTATTGAATTTATTGAATTCTTATTTTGTTCAGATAATATAATTTTATTTATATTTTATTTTCAATTATTAATTTATTAAATTTTTACTTTCATTTGAAATTTTAATTAATTCTTATGTTTGTAAAAATTTTAATTTGCTAACTTTTTTTTTATAAAAACAAATATAAGTAATATTAAAAGCTAACTCACATTAAAATAAGAAGAGTAGCGAAGAACATTTTGATGACTCTCTCAGATGAATTTCTTGAATGTTGCAACTCTTGTATTGTTTTTCCTTATAACAGTTAGGCGGCTGTTGATGAATATTTGTGTCTTCGATGTGGTAAATCAGAATGTTAATCAGCAACTGCGTTTTGTCTTCAATAAGGTGACTCCGGGGCCTCTTTTCCTAACTTATTTTTGTTATGAAGATTTCAGAGGATTTTATCCCTCCTAATTGCCACTTTTGATCAATGAAAAAAGTTCCGATTTGGACAGTGGTTGACGCTTTTTGGTCGCAGGAGTAGTGTATGAGTCCAACACATTTTGTCATTAATTTTTTTTTGCGTTTGACTCATACAACAGTCATGAGACCAAAAAGCGTCAACTTGAACGCTTGGGGCAGTATTTTCCGACTTGAGTCCATTCTTTAGACTGACAATGGTCAGTATATGTTGGACGCTTTAATATGGACCAATTTGACGCATCGCAGCCTCAATAGTCTATAAAGTATTCAAAATATGACTTAATAATTATACTAACATATATAGTACTATACTTACATAGTACTTTTTATTGTTGTACCAGAAAGTTTATCTACATATAAAAATATCTAATTATGGTATTTTTTTCAAAAACTAAAAGTTTTTTTATTATTACACAAGTTATAAAAATATCAATTATTTTAAATTATGTTTTTAAATTTAGCACCAGTAAATTGTGAAAGTAAAAATGAAAATATAGTCGAATATTTTCAAACGAGTCGACAGTACTCTTCATCAATCATCATCAGTTTCTTATTCAGTATATCCTAATTGAAGATTCAGTAGTATCTTCTGCAGCAATAAATGTGGTAGAAGTATCAGGTTTTTGGATTATTTGGAGAGCTTTTAAACACTTCTATTCCTCCCTAGCCTTATTTTGTGAAGACCGTTTTAATATTTCCACTTATGATTTTTTAAGTTGCTCCTCGTCTATTTTAAAATGGTTAATATTTCGTTACTAGGTAATTTGAAAATGCACCATTATACTTTTTGAGACCGTGAGGCTGTACTCATTTGTCCACGCCATTTTCGATAAAATAAAAATAAAAATACTAATACTGCAATTTTAAAAATATATAATATTTTGACTCACCTGCTAAAAATATAATATTTTAATTTAAATTTCACATAAAATGTTTATACATTTTAATTTTAATTAATTTTTTATGTTTAAACAGCACTTAAATACGCTTTACAAAGTGAAAAATTAGAACTTGACAAGTGACAATGACAAGCCAACTAAACAAACTGAATACTGAACTGAAATAAATTCAATCGAGAAATATCTTTCTCGTTCTCTTTTACTCGAGTCATACTCACACTCGATTTCTTACGTTTTTCTTACGATTTCTTAGGTTAAATTGTAAAAAAAAAAATTTTTTTTCATTGAGAATGAGTTTGATTTATATGTCTTGTTTCTTTACCGAAGATAAAATATTCTTCCGTGCTCTAAATTTTTATGGACGCATGAGACTAAGAAAAATTTATTTGCACAAAAGGTTTGTCGGGTCAACTACATCAGCCGAGCATATAACACCCAGGAAAAGCTTACGAGCCGCTATTAAGAAGAGTAAGAACAACAGATGGAACGAGCTCTGAAATTACGTCAAAAACGATCCCTGGGGGTTGGGATACAAGTTAGTCATGAAAAAGATAAGAGCGCCAGCAGCAGCTAACGAAATGCCAGCATATATAGCACAGAACATCGTTGATACTCTCTTTCCAACGCACCAAGAAAGAAACGACAGCAGTGACAGGGAAGTAGACGAGGACATTCCAGAGTTAACACAACAGGAACCGGAGCAGCAGCAAGGTCAATGAAAAGCGGGAAGGCACCGGGACATGATGGAATTCCAGCGTAGGCAATTATGGAAATCCAGCGTAGGCGAGCTGCTTGCCCAGAAATGATGCTGAGCATGTTTAATTCGTGTTTGAAGGAAGGGGTTTTCAGCCAAAAATGGAAAGTGGTGCGTCGGGTCTTAATCGATAAAGGCAAAGGAGGACAACTCTCAGCATCATCTTACAGACCACTATGCATGCTAGACACAACAGGAAAACTACTTGCGAAACTAATAAAGCCAAGAATGGGAGATGCAATAAGAAGAGCTGGCAACTTTAGACAAGGAAGATCAACACTCTAGATGTCAAGAATGCTTTCAACTCAGCAAGATGGAGCGATATGATCGATGCACTGAAGAACAACTGGGTACCTTCTGAGAATGATAGCAGATTACCTGAGCGATCGCAGCCTGATATACAAGACAGAAAACGGAAGAAGAAAATAGATAACAGCAGGGGCGGAGCAAGGCTCTATACTGGGACCAGACTTATGGAACGCGCTGTACGACAACCTACTCCGCATATAAATGTCGCTAAATATCTGGCTATCGGGGTATGCAGATGACTTAGGAGCTATGATAGTAACGAGAACAACAGAAGAAGCACAGATCACGCTAAACCAGGTACTGAGAAGATTAAGCAACTGGATGCATACGCACGGTCTAGAACAAGCAGAAGCCAAAACTGAAATATTTTTGCTGACAATGAAGAGTAATTCCAACTATAATTCTGGTGCAACTGGGATCCGAAATTATACGAACAAAAGAGGCAACAAAATATCTTGGAATTATGTTAGATTCTAAGCTGAATTATTGGCCACAGATTGAAGAAGCTACAAACAAAGCGGCAGCAATCACAAATCAGTTAAGCAGGATTATGGCAAACATGGGGGTCCTTACACCAACAAAAAGAAGCTTGATAATGACGGCAATGCAGTCCATCCTACTGTATGGGGCATAAATTTGGGCAGTTTGCTATCCACACCGCAGCAGTACCTAGATTGTCGGCAAGCCATACATCGCTGTTTTTATTCTTGTATTGTTCAGTTATTATTAATGTATCCGCACCTTGAGTCCTCTGTTAGAAACATTGGTGTTCCTATTATTATTACGATTGTTATTATTATTATAATTAGATGGGTAATTATTCCCGTTAAACATATCATGATTGCCGCCATTATTATTGTTCAATCTGTTAGCGGTCTTATTGTAATTATAAAACGGGGTCTTATTGTAATTGTTAAGAAATGGTTTATTACAGTTGTTGTTGTTATTTTGATTTCTACGTTAAATTGTATGCTTGTGTTGCTAGTTCCAAGAAATTGTTCCACACATTTTCTATATCCAAACCTACACCGGAGAAGGTTGGAGCCTGTACCAAGAAAATTTTTCAACCGGTAGGAGCGGTGGTTCACGATGATAAGAATTGTCATTAGTGAAATTTTTCGCTAAAATCCATATAGGGCGTATAGTGGTGAAAATTTGCTTCCGCTATGTGGTGTATGGTTATGTGCAAACACTGCTTCTGATATCCAAGTGTCCCAGGTTTGTACATGTTCATTCACAAATATTTTCAAATATTCGACCAATGGCCCATGCCGCCTTTCCAACGAACAATTTGTTGCAGTAGTTTGTAATTTCTTAATATGTAATATTTTACATAGTTGTTGAAGCAATTTACCTGAAAAATTTGCACCTTGATCCGTTAATAATTCTTGGGTATTATTGAATATTTTAATATAATATTTCTATAAAAAGCTTCGGTAGCGCCTTGCTTCTCCGTTCGGAATTGGTATTACGTCAAAAATTTCGTTAAGTCGTCCTGAAATGTAAGTATACTATCGATACCGTCGTTGCTTCTCCGTTCGGTATTGGTATTGCGTCAATAAATTTCGTTAAGTCGTCCTGGAATGTAAGTATATATTTGTTTCCATTTGTAGTCATTGGAAAAGGACCCACGATATCTAAATTTACTAGTAGGTGTTTTTACTAACGGCATTTTGGTTACTTTACCTCTTTTGATTTTTTGGCATTTAAGACATTTCTTAATATATTCATAAATGTCCGACTACATTTTTTTCCAGTAGTAATATTGTCTAATTCTTCTGTATGTTTTGGTTATGCCCGCGTGACCCCTAATGCCGAATCGTGGTATTCCTTTAGTATAGTTTTAATTTCTTCTTTATCCTTCAGAATTATTTTGTTTTTATATTTCCGGTCCTATATCTTCCTCCTCCTCCTTCTTTTGTTTTTTAGATACGGACTTATTTAATTTGGTTATTTCTTTCCTTTCCATTTCGACTTAATGTTCCTTTTTCATTACTTCGTCTCCGATTTCCTTTTTCCTTGCACTAGCTCGAGTAATAGCGAAGGTATTTTTAGTAGCTTCGTTGTTACCGATTTCCCCTTCATCTTCTGGAATTCGACTTAGTGCATCCGCGTTAGTGTTTAATTTACCTGGCTTGTACAAAATTTTGAAATTATATTCCGCTAAAGTGTTTTCTATCTATTAATTTTTCCTTCGGGATCCTTTTTACGATATTCACTTATTTGAATTGAAAATTTTCTTTATTAACTTAAATATTATTTTACATTACAATTATTCTACATTACGTTTACAGTTACAACTCAATTTCTACATTACGTTAACAATTACAATATTTATTTTTACTATAATAAAGAAAATATACGTCATTGTCCAAGACGTCTGTCGGTGGTTTGATATTTTACTTAGTATTGACACAAGCCCTACCAATTGTGACATTTTCAGTTAACCTCGTCAAAAGTAAAAACGTTGCCAAGAGAGCATCAACACTATTTCTTTTATTCTTTTTTTCTTCTCTAACCGGTTGCATGTCAACTTTTGCTAGACTTTTATAATGGTGTAATAATTCTTCTCCATCACATTCATGATAATTACAATATCTTTCAAAAACCTCTGCTGTTGTACCTTTAAAGTTTTGATTGACTTAATATACACTTATTAGTGGTTTATGATCCGTAGCATCCAAAATTTTTTACTGCCCAATAAACTCCTAACATTTCCTTGTCAATAGTAGCGTAATTTCGTTCCGCTTTGTTCAGTACCATGCTAGCATATGCTATAGGCAGGTCCTTACCGACTTCGCCTTGCAATAATACCGCTCCCAAAGCATGGTTGCTAGCGTACGTTGTTAGCAAAAATGGTTTATTAAAGTCCGGATATTTCAGAATAGGTGGTGATGTCAGTAATTTCTTTATTTCTTCGAATGCCTTTTGGTGTATGTCCGCCCAATAAAATGTCTTATTTTTTGTTGCCATTTGATATAGGGGTTCTCCTTTTTCTTGCACGATAATAATTTACCAATCCCAACAAGGATTGTAGTTCTTTAGTGGTTTTTGGAATGGGTTGAGTTGCCACACATTCCGTTTTTTCAGGATTTTGTAATATGCCTTCTGTTGTAATCCTATAACTTAAATAAACGACTTCCTTTTTTAAAAATTTGCATTTTTCCGGCTGAAGTTTCAAATTATTTTACCCAAGTCTATTAAAAACAGCTCGTAGTTTTTCGTCGTAATCCCGTAGCGTTCTTCCATATATTACAATATCGTCTAAATAGACGAAACATTTGAACCCTTGTAATCCAGTTAGTATATGGTTCATTAAGCGCTGGAAGGTAGCAGGTGCCCCTGAGAGACCAAACGGCATTCTTTTAAATTCATAATGTCCGAAAATTGTGCTAAACGCTTTTTTTTCTCTATCCTCAGGATCAACTGCCACCTGGTGGTAGCCACTTGCTAAATCTAAAGTTGAGAAATATAGCGATCCCCCTAGTTGATCTATTATATCCGCTATCCTTGGTAGGGGAAACGCGTCTCCCAATGTTACTTCGTTGATTTTTCTGAAATCTACTACCACCCTGTATCGTTTCTCTCCTTCAGGTCCAGCCTTTTTTGGCACTACTAATAGAGGGGAGTTCCAAGGGCTTCTGCTTGGTTGTATAATAACCTCCTCCAGTAAATTTTTTATTTCTTCGTTTATTACCTTTTTGTGACTTTCTGCTAGCCGATATTGTCTTCTATTGATGGGAACTTGTTGCGGGGTCATCCGTATTTTATGTGTAATCACGTCTGTATGCGTTAACCTGTCGCCGGGTAAGTGAAAGATGTCATTTCCTGTTCCTCTATGGTAAGCGTAGTATTCTTTTTTAGTAAATTTTTCAATAAATCTATTCTTTCGTTTTCTGAATTATCTCCTGCTTCCTCCTCCCGATAACCGTTGAAAAAGTTTTCCTCTTCGAATAACCTATAAACAATCGCAATTGGTGCGCATTTACGTTTCCCACGTGGTTTTTTAACTTTTTCTTAGACTGTTATGATATCATAAAATATTATCATAAATTGTTCTATAATTTATCTATTTTTTATCTCACCTTTTTAAATTTGTATAATATTTTAAAACTTTCTTTTCTAAATAAAACAAATGAGTTTATGTATACAATTATAATAACTTTTATTCAATTTTATTTTAATTACCTATTTATTAAGTAACTTATTTATTTTGTTATTAATTTTTAACTATTCATATTTTTTACCAATAGTTTAGACAATGTATTTATTTTTCTCGATAAATAATTAACTTGTTCTTTTTATAATAAATTTATTAATCATCTAAATTTGTTTTCTTATTTTAATTTTAACATTTACTTTTTTCTAGAATTATAAGTTTTCCGACTAATTTTCTTTACAAAATAAGTTGTCTAATTAAACTCTTTTTTTTATTCAAATTAATTTAATATTTTTTCTTTAAAAAACTCAACTTTTTCCCGATTTACTAACTGACAATTTAAATTTTCACTTAAAATAAAACTTAATATTTTAACCGATGACTTTTCTTTTACCAAATTATTTTAAATCAATATTATTTTTTCTCGATCGACTGATAAATTATTATTATTTGTTGTTTAAAATACAACTACATTTTTTTATTGAAAATCAAACATTAATATTTTAACCCGGATCGACATTCTTTATTTTACGATTTTCAATCAACCTTAATTTTCTTTATCCGATCAACTGCTCGAGTTTTTAATTTTTCTCTCTTTTTTATTTTGTTGGAGAGCTTTTTTGACTTTCCAAAATTTTTCCAATAAAATTTTGGAAAATCAATCAGCTTCTCCAACAAAATAATTTTGATCAATTAGTATTTAATTGGTTAATTAAATTTTACGCGTTGTCAGCACAGAGAAATTATTATTTATTGAATTAAATTATTTCTCTGTGCATGAGCAACGCGTAATTTGAAACTTTTGTTTTTAAGTTAAAAATTAAATTAATTTTATTAATTTTAAATATTATTGATATTTTTGATTTCCGTTGTGAATTGAAGCACAGGGTGCCTCAATTCACAACACCTTCCCTCTTAGAAAAAATATAAGGGTAAAAAATTTTTTTTACTCTTATATTTTAAAAATTTTATTTGTATATTTCTTTTTTATAAATAATTTATATATTTTTATAAATTTTGATATATTTTTTACTAAAAATTTTATATACTTGATTATATATTACTACAATTCCTTTTATAAATTTACATAATTTATTTCATAAATATTACAATTAGGGGACAAAAAATTGTTCCCTACAATACTATCAACTGGTAACTTAATATCATTATCTGTAACTTGAAATCGCATTTAAACAATTCCTAAAATTTAATTTAAATTTTTTAATGATTATTTTACACCAAAACGTTTTACTATGTATACTCCTAAAAGTATGCAATGGTAAAAAATTAATAAAATATTTCCAAACAACATTTAAGTTAAGTAAGTTTGGTTTATATAAAAAACTTTTAAGTTCATATTGTTTTGTAATAAAAAATTAAGCAGATTCATAGAAATTGTGGTCACACACCTTTAAAAATTATTTATATTAAACAAAGAAAAATGCACTAAATTTTATTTATATGTATGTATATTTATATATGCATATACATTACTTGTCATAAGAAAAAAATGGGCGCATCCAGACCACTAAGCAGCTTAGACTAAGCGTAAGCTTACTAAGCGGAGTGCTTAGACAGAGCAATGGTGTGGTGTTGGATAGCATGCTACGCTGGCTTCAAATGTCAAAATTGTAACTTTAAAAAAAGTTGTAAGTTTTTCAAATAATTAAAAAAATATTCAATTATTTAATATAAAATAATTAATTTAATTAATTATTAATTTTGAATTACCTAAATTTGTAAACATAGAACTATTATTTATTCTTTACGCAGTTTTAATATAAAATCAACGAACCCTAGTATATTTTTAAATTAAGGCAACCCATATGGCTTTCCATTGTTTTTGTTACCTTATTATTTTTTTTATACACTACTATGTATAAAAAAAATGCCAATAAAAACTTGGCATAAAAAACTTTATATAATTGCTGAAAACGCACAATTATAATTTAATGCAACAAAAAAAAGAATATGGTTTCCCATAATATCGCATGCGATCGCATGCGATATTTTGCTTAACCGATCAGCTCTTCAAAATATTGTTCTACTTTAATTTTTAATTATTAAGCGAATTTAAATTAATTTATTTTTATTATTACCTAATATTTGTATTATCTGTTTTTTTGTTGTGAATTGAATACACAACACGTTGATACTGTGCCACAACCAACGAATTAAACAGATGGAAGGAGCATAAATATGCTATCTCTATCTAACACATTGAAAAATTAATATTTTCAAAAAGTGTTTGTGAAGCCAAGAAATTTGTATTTCTCTTTATTCAGGTCGCCAATGTGTCAAAGTAAAGTGTTAGTAAAATTTATAAACAGCTGAAATGATATCAGCTGATAATTTGTATGCCAGGGTCGGATTTTTTTTTTGATTTACTATTGTTGAAATAAAAAAAGGTAAGGTATAAAAAACATTCAACAAGTAAAAAATATTATTATTCATCGTTGTAGTAATTGTAATAATAAGGAAGAATAAATATTTTTAAATATTGCCAGTATTTTAATAGTTTTTATATTGTTCAGGTAAAAAATATATTTTTAATCCGGCATAATCTAAATAACAATATTCACTTTCCACTAAAAAACAATATTCACCAAACAATACTCACTATTTTTTCCCTTTCATTTTTTTTCATAGCATTTAAAAATAATTGCATAATTTTAGTACAAGCCCGGATTAGAAGAAAAACCTAGTCCGTCCTTTTTAGCCGTTTATAAATTTTGACACAGTGGCGACCTAAAGAGCGAGAGAACTATATCCGGATAGGCTCCTATTATTTTTCTTATGCGCCTTCCATATATTTCTAATTCGTTTGCCATAACCAATCTTTATACAGTATGGACACAATAGTATGTACTGGTAAGGAAACTGCGAAGGAGATGCTAAAGACTCACTTTCCTGGAAGCTATGTATGCGCGTCTAGCTGGGCAACCCTGGAAAAAAGGGTAAGAAGGCGGGACAGGAACATGGCTTCTAGCATAGTGACGAGGGAAAGGCTGAAATGGGCAGTATTCTCTTTTCAGCCGTTCAAATCTCCCGGACCAGACAGAATCTCTCCCGCCTTACTTCAATGGGGCTACGATCTAATTGAGGGAAGACTAAGAGAGATACTTATCGGTTGCCTTGCAACTGGTTATAATCCCATGGCATGGAGGGAAGGAAGGGTAGCCTTCCTACCCAAGCCTGGGAAAACTGACTACACTGTGTGCAAGTCTTTCAGACCAATTAGCCTAATCTATAGAGCCGTTACAGTACAGTTTGGCCAACAGTCTGTTAGGAGCATGGTCTGTAGAGGCTGCCCTCAGGGAGATGTACTATCACCTTTTCTTTGGAACATCACTGTAGACTCGCTTCTGAGAGAGTTGAAGGAAAACGGCATAACTACTATTGGTTACGCTGATGACATAGTAATTATTGTGAGAGGACCGTATCTAAGCACTATTTCGGAGATCGCCCAGAGAGGGCTCCGTGTGGTTGAAGCATGGTGCAACAGAAATGGCCTTACAGTGAATGCTAGCAAGACGGACATGATGATTTTTACTAGGAAAAAGACTCTGGGGCCGTACAATGCTCCTACACTTTTCGGTCAGGAGCTTCAGGTGTCTAGCGAGGTCAAGTATCTAGGAGTTATCCTAGATAGTACCCTCACGTGGAAAGCGCACCTTGAGCAAAAGATTGAGAAGGCTAGGAGAATCTTCTGGCAATGTAGAAGAGTATTCGGCCTTAACTGGGGTATATCCCCAAAGGCCTTATACTGGATCTACACCATGATGGTAAGACCTGTACTGACTCATGCTGCAGTTGTCTGGTGGACCCGTGTAGACCATAAGACGACGAAGTATAAGTTAGGAAAGCTGCAAAGGATGGTGTGCGTAGGCATGACAGGTGCAATGCGCACGACACCCAGCGCGGCTATGGAAGTGCTGTTATCTCTGACTCCACTTGACATTTATGTCAAGAAGGTGGCGGATCTAACGGCGCTGCGAATGGAACGTGACGGCACATGGTGTCGCACGGGGCACATTACGGGGCATAGGAGGATCCTCATTCAGATGAAAAATCAGATTAGGGAACTGAATATGCCAGGTGATGAGAAGACAAAAAGTAGGCTTGTGGATAGATTTCACAAGACACTTATTGGCAATGGAGAGCATCCAGATATGAGTGATATTGAGATCACTATGTGTGTGGATGGCTCTCGCAAAGATGAACTCTCTGGTTCCGGCGTCTTCTCAGAAGAATTGGCAGTAGAGGAGTCCATACCCCTGGGCAAGTATACAACCGTCTTTCAGGCGGAATTGCGTGCTCTTTCAAGAGCTCTTGATGTGCTGGCTGATCGACGAGTGCGACATAAGAATATTCTTATCGCACTTGATAATCAGGCGGTTATCAAGATGATGAGAAGTACGGACGTATCGTCGCGTCTGGGTGAGGAGTGTATTCGGAAACTGAATGCATGTGCTGAGATTAACAATCTCACTATTTCATGGGTTAAAGGACACACTGGAATACAGGGTAATGAGAGGGCAGACCAGCTGGCGAGAAGTGCGGCCGGAATGCCTTTCTCAGGACCTGAGCCATATGTTGGAATTGCGCACTCATCTATTAGGAAACTGATGGATGAGTGGAGCAATAACCAACATTGGATGAGTGGAGCAATAACCAAATAACCAACATGTCACTGGGGGATGCAGACAGTCGAAAATGGCAGTCAAAAATCCTTCAGCGAGAGAACCCGGATGGTTGCTTGAGTGCTCTAGGAGCAAACTTCGCAGACTTACCTGGGTCGTCACGGGACATGGTCACTTCGAGTACCATTTGCGCAAAATGGGTATCATAGAGGATGACACATGCAGCCTATGCTTGGAAGATGTTGGAGATGCCGCACATATACTGTGTCAGTGTCCCGCACTTGCAGGGACTAGGAAAAGAGTTCTTGGTCGGGAATGCGTGGTCATTGAGGATTTAAGAAACATGCCCTACAAAAGCATGCTGGAGATCTAGCGGTAGTGGGATAACGATTTACCTAGCGGTAGTGGGATAACGATTTCCTATTCTTAAAGTTACTACCTCCCTATTAAATAGGATGAGGTTATTGACTCCGAAGTCGGGGATGCCAAATGATGAGGATAGTTGCGGGTCTCGTGTGTTGCTTATGGTTATCCAGGGAACTGGACAATACTAATGAGTGGTGCACTGGACCTATGACTATCAGCATATTAAATAGGATGAGGTTATTGACTCTGATGTCTGGGGTGCCAAATGATGAGGATAGTTGCGGGTCTCGTGTGTTGCTTATGGTTATCCAGGGAACTGGACAATACTAATGAGTGGTGCACTGGACCTATGACTATCAGCATATTAAATAGGATGAGGTTATTGACTCTGATGTCTGGGGTGCCAAATGATGAGGATGGTTGCGGGTCTTGTGTGATGCTTATGGTTATCCAGGAAACTGGACAATACTAATGAGTAGTGCACTGGACCTATGACTATCAGCTGTTTTTGGTGGTATCCAGATGGTGCGGACTCCTATGACCTTATCCTACTACTGGATAATATCATTATCTCCGATGTCCAGGGTACCAGGTGGATGTTGTGGGTCTGACGGTCCGCTTGCTGTGTATGGGAAACCATTGATCGGCGAGTAGTCGGTTGGGGAAAAACACAGCCTCATGCTGGGTGGAACCTGGATGGGGCGGAACAAATGAGTTATCCTCTTACCCGATCGTATCGAAAACTCGGTCGACGGGAGGTTCTGGAAAAGAGGTTAGTGAAAAAGGGCCCGTAAAACTGTGGGTTGTTTCAGCGCCAGTCAATCTGACAGGCAGCTTCCTGTGGGACAAAGGGTGGTGGTTTTTAGTGGATAAAAATCCCACACATCTGCGGGTACGCGCGGTAACCCGTAGTGTCTTTTCGAAGATTTTCCACACTCCCTCGCGCAAAAAAAAAAAAAAATGTACTGGTTTGGTTATCAACCTTGAAGCTGGAGTGTTTTAATTTGTTCCATTTCAAGTGTCGTGGAGAAACATTTTTACATATTATATCAGTTATTCCACATTCACTGTTAATAAAGTTTTTTTAAAATTATTTTAAAAAAAATATTGAATTAAAAATTTTTAATTGATTATTTTATTAGGAAACTTAATAATGCAACCCCATAGACAATGTGAAAATTTTGTGAATTTGATGGTACGATAAATTTTTTGTTATATATACATATATAATGAAAGACAAACAAGTATCAAAGCCGTATATAATATATACGGCTTTGCTAGTATATAAATATAATTACCACAATAATCGATCAAATGTGTGTATTTATTGATTACAATTGTACGTTGCTGTAATTTAATTTTCACGAGATTTTTTTTTTATGTATTTTATACTATTTCGCCTTTTGGATCGATAATTTCAAAGAGAGTCAATTATATACAGGGTATCCCGGTTTGGGATGCTAATCCATTAAGGGGTGGTTCCTTGGTTCATTATAAGCAAAAAATCGCATGGAATTTCATTTTCAACACCCACTGAGCTATAGGGTGTTTTAAAAAAGTCCTTCGGAGAAGTAGGTACAAGCACTTATTCAATTATAACTTCTAGCGTATTGAACCTAGAATATCCAAGCTAGGCGCGTTTGATAGACAATTAATTTACCTTTATTTCGATGTTACCGCTATTTTCACCAGTTTCTAGGTCTGCGGTAAATTGCGTTAAAGTTGTGATTTTTTCAAAAAAAAAAATAATCAGATTTTGGAAAAATGCCAGTTTTCTCAATAATTTTGCCGGGTTTAAATTTTTTTTAATTTGATTTGAATGCGTCATAGTGTTACCTACGAAATCGCCATACAAAGCTTTTACCTGCGACTTCTGGTTTGCCCAGTAGAAAGGTAACAAAAAAAAGTCCTTTAATTGTGTTAAAATAAAAATAATAAAAAAAATTGGTTTCGATTAAAATAATTTTATTTCTAACTGTTATTTAAATAATTTTACCATTATAGGATTAAAGCAGTTGCTAAAAGTGACCTCCTCCCACCTGAATGACAGCAAGTGCTCGTTTTTGTATTGAACTTGTCATATCAAGAGTTGGTAATTGGTCTCTAATTTTTTGCGCTGCTGCTTCAATTCGTGCCTTCAATTCTTCTAATGTTGTTATTTCGGTTGCATTCACCTCTTCTTTCATCGTCCCCAAACATAAAAGTCCATAACTGTTAGGTCTGGGGATCTTGTAGGCCAATGTATTGGGCCATTTCTTCCTATCCAACGATTTCTGTAGTTTTCATTTAACCATTCCGTAACAATTCGTCCATAGTGACTTGGAGCGCGATCTTGTTGGTATAAATGTGTTCGCCTTTGTACAAGGGGAACATCTTCTAGCAATCCTGGCAATTCATTTTGCAAAAATTGCAAATATTCTGCACTGTTTAATCTTGGTAGCAGAAAAAAAGGTCCAATGAACATATCACCAATCACACCAGCCCACATGTTTATGCTAAATCGATGTTGAAATGATCTCGTTCTTGTTGTATGCGGATTTTCACTTGCCTATTCGTGTAAGTTATGAAAATTTGTAATTCGGTCCATAAGATATTTGATGTAAATGTGTAATCGTCGATATGTATTTCCATCAACCAGTTGCAAAATTCCACTCGCTTCGCCTTATCTGCTGGTAATATCTCCTGCACAGCTATGGTATGGAAAGGTTGCAATATCTCCTGGTGTAATACTCTTGAAATTAGTTGTCTTGACAAATTTAATTGAGAAGAAAGTCGGCGTATACTTATTGTAGGATCTGCTCTTACAGTTCTAAGTATACGTTCATCTAATTCTACTGTCCGACGTTGTGTTGAATGACCTTCATTACGATTATATGTTGCTCTTCCTGTCTCTCGTAATCTTCTGTGAATACTCGTAATCTTCTGTGAAATTTGTGTCGGCAAGTTTTAAAAGCGTAATTACAACTACCTCCAATAAATTATTCTAAAAAAACCCCACATTTAACTTAAGTACCTGAATTTTTCAATTCAAATACCTGATTTGGCAATTAAAGGACGTTTTTTTGTCACATTTCTACTGGGCAAACCAGAAGTCTCAGGTAAAAGCTTTGTATGGCGATTTCGTAGGTACCACTATGACGCATACAAATCAAATTAAAAGCCCAAGCTTTACTGATAATAAAGTTTTTTAGCAAAGCCGAATCAAAATTATTAGGTGTACCCTTAATCATTGACTAATAATAACATATAGACTTATAAAGTAGAACAAAAAAAAATCCAATTTCTGATTTGGCTTTCCTAATCTAATAAAAAAAATCAACAACGTGCGTTTTTTGTTATATATTTTCGTTAGATTAGATTAGGAAAGGAAATATTATGAATGACAAATATGAGAGCATGCGTGAGAAGATAATTTTTTTTATATTGAAAAAACGGATGTTTTTGGTTTTCGCATATATGATTGTATTGTATAATAGTTTTGTTGGTATTCGTACAAATTCGTACAAATTTTCTAATTCATAAATAAATTCCAATTTTCAATTTTAAGCAAAAAGAAAAATAATTTCTTCGATATTGTAAGAATAGTACAGGCGTTTGGGTTTTTTTTTTGGCAATATCGATAAAAAAATGCATGAAATATTTTATCATTATACAACTAAGAATAAATTAGTACTTTTTAAAATGAATTAAACATATAATTATTTTAATCTTAATCTTTTTTTTTAGAAATATTTTATTCTTTTCTATTTTGAATTAATAAATTTTTAATTTCAATTCAACTTTTTTCAAATTAAATTAAAACTAACCAAATTTTAAAATATAGTTTTAAAATATATTAGATATATTGTATAATGATAAAATATTTCATGCATTTTTTTATCGATATTGCCAAAAAAAACCCAAACGCCTGTACTATTCTTACAATATAGAAGAAATTATTTTTCTTTTTGTTAAAAATTGAAAATTGGAATTTATTTATGAATTAGAAAATTTTCAATTGTACGAATACCAACAAAACTATTCATATAAGATTATACAATACAATCATATATGCGAAAACAAAAAAAATCCGTTTTTTCAATATAAAAAAAATTATCCTCTCACGCATGCTCTCATATTAGTCATTCATAATATTTCCTTTCCTAATCTAATCTAACGAAAATATATAACAAAAAACGCACGTTGAACGTTGATTTTTTCATTAGATTTGGAAAGCTAAATCAGAAATTGGAAATTTTTTTTGTTCTACTTTATAAGTCTATATGTTATTATTAGTCAATGCCTTAATGTATATTGAGCACCATTTAACAGTAATATCTTTTACATTTTCTGGCGAAGAAGATTCCGTAACTAAACTTTTAGGAACGCTTTCTATAATTTGATCGACAGAATTGATCTCGTCAAATATGGAAACGCCATCAACATTAGGTATTACGTTAGAAATGGCTTCTGTATTTAGAGGTATATTTATGTTTTTTACTTCCTCAATAACATCATTCACCATCAGTTTCAATGCTACGAGTTCGTCGCTATATTTTGAAAATTGAGTCAATAAGTCAATTGGGCAATTGAGATCTGACTGACTGTAAATCTGAGACAAATTTTTATCATGTAGTCATTGAAATTTGTATGAGTTACTCTCTGATAATATTTAATTTTTTTTATTGATGATAGTAAACTATCAAATTGAAAATTTGATTTTTCGTTCAGAGTCTCTGATACGAGAGTCTCTGATGGACTTATTCCAAAAAACGTCAATTTGTTAATATTATTATTTATTTATTATAAATGCAGCAGATGCAGCAGACTTCTGCTATATATAAAAATCAGTAATATAATAATCAATACACTATTTTAAAAATTATTTTAAAAAGTAAATAACTGTCAAATTATTTTAATGTCAATTTAGTAATTATCAAACGGGTTGGGTACGTTTGTCCGTTTTTCATTTGCTCGTTTTCATTTGCCCGTTTTTTATTTGCCCGTTTTTTATTTGCCCGTTTTGCATTTGCCCTTTTTTCATTTGCCCGTTTTTTCATTTGCTCGTTTTCATTTGCCCGCTTTCTATATGCCCGTTTTTTGTGTCAGATTTTTTTTTAATTCGGGCGCTCGGAAGGCATATGAAAATATTTAATGAAGTTTAATATTCGAATATTTAATGAAGAATGCGCTTGCAGGTCGTGGTTTGGTAAACCCCATATTGGTTATATACCAAATGATAACCGAATTATCAAATGAATGGATTATTGCCTAAACCAAAATGGATAGAAGGCAAGCTAGGGTAAAAGCACCCATAAATAAAAAAATGCTTGCAAAAATTAAAGAATTAAAAATATAATAAAAGAAAAAGAAAATGTTGATATAAATACATTTTTAAAAAATATTGCATACATATTGCAATATTACCTTAAATTAACAAACAAAAAATATAAAATCTTAAAAAACCTATAAAATTAAATATTGCAATATTACCTTAAATTAACAAAAAAAAAATATAAAATCTTAAAAAACCTATAAAATTAAAATTGAAAAAAAAACTTAAAAAACAGAGGAATTCCATCACTTCCACGGCGTTGGTTCTGGGTAACGCTACATATGGGATCACATTCGAAAAAAGGGGAAAAACGGGAAAATTTTTAAATAAATTAAAAAACGGGCAAATGAAAAAAGGGCAAATAAAAAACGTGCAAATAAAAAACGGGCAAGTAAAAAACGGGCAAATAATAAACGGACTGAAAAAAGAAAATGGGCAAGTAGGAAAACGGGCAAACGTCGTTATCCCTTATCAAACGTTTCTACACAAATTTTTTCACAATTATTTCACGACGAACGATGGAAAATTGGAGATCTTTGGAGATTGCGTTAAAATTTCGCTACGCTCCATCTCCGTACATACTTTTACCAAAATAGTTTCTAAATAGGGCGTCATTCGAGAAAAAGTGCATTTCCGAATTATGTATATAATTGTTTGGTTGTCGACTTTTTCTGAAGTATATTTAATTTTGTTATTTCTATGATTGGATTATAAATTACAAGAATAAATAATGTTAAAAAAAATTAATTATTTGTTTTCTGATATTTAAAACTTAATGTCTAACATTAATTCTACTGAATAAAAGAAGTGGCCGGATACTTTTGTGAGCAACTGTATATGGATCAACAAATTTCTCCCATCATCTTTTTATAAAACCTAACATAGAGTTAGATTTATTAAAAATACAATTATATAGTGTAATTTAAAATTTAATTTAGGATATAAATAAACATCCAAATCGCTAAAAGATTCAAGATTTGAACAGTTTCATCAGTCAATATGTAATTAAATAGGATTTGAAACGTCATTATATGTAGCACATTTACTACGATTCAATTAAAAGAAATTAAAATTACACCAAGTTGAGAAAGGATTTAAATCTTTTTGAAGATAAATAGCACCATTCAACGAATATATTTCCCTATATACAATATTTCCATATTATCCGCAAAAATATTGATATTACTATGTTTAATAACAGATACTACATCATTAATGGCAATAATAAAATAAATAACGGGACAAAATGGTTACCTTGAGCCTTGAGGTACTCCTGAATTAGCTTCAAATTTATTTCAAGCAGCCATATCGGCTGCTTGAAATAAAATATTATAGGTTCTATTAGTCAAATAAGATTTACTCCACTTTAAGCAGTAGGTATAAAACTACTAGTTTCCTAGCAGTACGTAGGAAATCCTGCTAGTGGTATAAGGTCGGTATAAGGTCAAAGTCTTTACTACGTTCACTGAAAAGCACATCAGGTTGACACCCAGCTTCCATATTATTAATGATAATACAAGTTAACCCAACCAAATTCATCACCATAGATCTGTTTCAAAAAGCCATGTTAATTAGGGACTAACAATTTTGCAGTGTTCATATATAAGACGCCATGTATTCTTAACAAAACAAAGCTAAAAATGCTATTCTTTATTTTTATAATCTAAGGTTTGGACATGATCTAATAATGCAAGGTCAGCTTGACAGTTCTATAGATAAAAATTGTGACGTCATTGTGCACAAATTTTGTATGGACGAAAAAATCGTTTTCATGTAAACAAAAATTTCTTTTAATTTCTTTTTTAACTTTACAAAAAAGAAATCCTTACAGAAAAAAAGAAATTGTTTAGTTTTTATGTAATTGTTTTTTTAATTTTTTTTCTTGGTTTTTTTCTATTCATAAACATCTAATATAAAATATAATAATACATCTAAAAAATATTAATTTAACATTTATATTGATATTTTTTTTCTTTTATCTAATAAATATTTATTTTTTTTATTTTTATTTTTTTATTTATTTTTTATTTAGTTCATTTATTAACCAATCAGGCACAGGGCCCATTAAGATTGTTACAGAGTAGTATTTTACAGTATTACAATGCGTATAAATAAAAATAATTAAGCCACTACTTATTACTATAATTATTGAAATAAAGTAAAACCAGTAACAACAAAAAAAAATATATAAAATAAAGCTTCAATTTGATAAACACACCAATTAAACCAACTATCAAACTACGAAATACATAACTCTTCTAAAACCACTGTGATACATCTCCTCAACACTCCCCGTCACTTCCGTTTCCAAGCTGAAAACAAAATAAACTAATAGAGGCATTTTCTTACAGGTGCCATATCGGCTGCTTGAAATAAAATACTATAGGTTCTATTAGTCAAATAAGATTTACTCCACTTTAAGCAGTAGGTATAAAACTACTAGTTTCCTAGCAGTACGTAGGAAATCCTGCTAGTGGTATAAGGTCGGTATAAGGTCAAAGTCTTTACTACGTTCACTAAAAAGCACATCAGGTTGACACCCAGCTTCCATATTATTAATGATAATAGAAGTTAACCCAACCAAATTCATCACCATAGATCTGTTTCATAAAGCCATGTTAATTAGGGACTAACAATTTTGCAGTGTTCATATATAAGACGCCATGTATTCTAAACAAAACAAAGCTAAAAATGCTATTCTTTATTTTTATAATCTAAGGTTTGGACATGATCTAATAATGCAAGGTCAGCTTGACAGTTCTATAGATAAAAATTGTGACGTCCTTGTGCACAAATTTTGTATGGACGAAAAAATCGTTTTCATGTAAACAAAAATTTCTTTTAATTTCTTTTATAACTTTACAAAAAAGAAATCCTTACAGAAAAAAAGAAATTGTTTAGTTTTTATGTAATTGTTTTTTTAATTTTTTTCTTGGTTTTTTTCTATTCATAAACATCTAATATAAAATATAATAATACATCTAAAAAATATTAATTTAACATTTATATTGATATTTTTTTTCTTTTATCTAATAAATATTTATTTTTTTTATTTTTATTTTTTTATTTATTTTTTATTTAGTTAATTTATTAACCAATCAGGCACAGGCCCATTAAGATTGTTACAGAGTAGTATTTTACAGTATTACAATGCGTATAAATAAAAATAATTAAGCCACTACTTATTACTATAATTATTGAAATAAAGTAAAACCGGTAACAACAAAAAAAAATATATAAAATAAAGCTTCAATTTGATAAACACACCAATTAAACCAACTATCAAACTACGAAATACATAACTCTTATAAAACCACTGTGATACATCTCCTCAACACTCACCGTCACTTCCGTTTCCAACAGAAAAAAAAATAAACTAATAGAGGCATTTTCTTACAGGTGCATGAGTAACACGATAATACATAATTAAATTTAATTTTAATTATTAGGTCAATAGAAATTCAATAAGAATAAGAATTAAATAAGAATAAAAGTTAAAAATTACAGTGAATTTGCATTCAATAAGAATTTAATTAATAAAAATAATTATCTTGAATTAAAACTATCTAGTAGTTTTATTTTAAATTGTTTTCAATTTGTGAACCTTTTTAGCGCCAAGGGAACACACCTATTATACCATCTAGAGACTCTTACTTTATAAGACATAGCTAATACCGGAGACGATACCCTGGGGAGAATGACATGCCGAACCCTACTAGATACAGAAAAAAAAATCATCAATCAAGTATTTCGGTAATTGATTTTGAATTGTCTTATAGAAAAATTGGAGAAGCCTTAAATCCACATATGACTTGAAGTCGGTACCCAATAACCTACACATATACATTGATACATGGTCTCTGCTTCTCAAGTTATAGATGTACCTTATTGCCGAATTTAAGGCACGATTTAGGCGTAACAACAAGTAATTAGTGCAGCCAGAATAAACTTCGAGAGCATAGTTAAATATTGGCATTATTAGAGCCTGTACTAACTTCAGTAGGTAGACGAAAGTTAATGCTATATAATTTACGAAGAGTAATATTTATATTTCTTACAACAGCATTTACCTGAGGCTCCCAGGAAATTTGATTGTCAACCAATAACCCCAAACTATTAGCTTGATCCACAAATGGTATGTCAACACTATTTAAATTTATCTTATAGATAGATGTGTCAGAACAATTAACATTATGATTAAAAAGCATAGCTTTTGACTTAACAGGATTTAATAAGAGTTTGTTAGCATTAGCCCAAGAATTTATAGATGCTAGATCCATATTAACCTCATCAACACATTGAGAGTAACAACCCATTGGTAACGAATGAAGCAACTGCACATCATCAGCGAATAAATGCACCAAGGAAAACGAAACGCAAGACTCAAGATCATTGATGAACAGTGAGAACAATAACGGACCCAAAATCGAGCCTTGCGGTACGCCCCTATGGACATTCAGGAACGAGGAACAAACATTACCTGAAGCAACACATTGTGTTCTTTCCAACGATATAGAAGATATATGGATAGGGCATAAATATAAATTTTGAAGCCACGCCGGGTATAGTTGTCTCTTTTTTTGCTAGCCGAATTGTCAAAATATAAAAATGAGAAATTAGGGGCGGATTAGGTTTTTTTTAATTCGGGCATCAATTTTTAACGAGATAATTTTTTTTTTTTTTGAAAAATACAAGTAAAGATCATCCTAAGTAATATTTTAGGTCGCGCAACGATAATTATACAAATGGAAAGTAAAATAGAGTAATTTGTTTAGCTAGTTAATATTGTTAATTTATATTGAGACTCTTAAACTTAAAAAAATAAGCCAGCCCTGTAAATCTAAAATCAGCTGTTATAATATTTTTCATATTATTAATTTGACACTTCGGCGAGCAAAAGGAAAGAGAACTACCAAAATCGTGGCTTCATAAACAATTTTTCAAATTTAATGTGTTAAAAAGAGAGGGAACATTTATGCCACTTCCATATATTTCTTATTCGTAGGTTCTTTCAGTCAAGTACGAATAAATAAGGTTGCATGAGCTATTTGAAAAAGCAAACTGGGATTTCAGTTTACCAAGTAATAAACTAGAAATACGTACCGTATATACGTACCGATATGTATCAAATATTTGACACTAAATTGTTAAGATATCCATGAGATTTCTCAATGAGTTTTAGTAGCAATTCGTACATATGTCTATGGGTTTTTCTATAAGAAACTAATAATATTTGGATACGATTTCTAAGCGGTTTTTACTATGATTTCGAACAGATGTCTATGAAATGTCTTACACGAAATTGTTAAGATTTCCATGAGATTTCTGATTTTTTTTAATGGTAATTCGTACTCATCTCTATGAGTTTTTCTATAAGAAACTAATAAAATTTCCATGAGATGTCTAAGCGTTTATTACTAGTGATTCATACGGATGTACATTGAATTTCTAATATTTCTGAGATTTTAAATAAATTTTAAATAAACGAAAAATACATTTTCGAAATCATTTAGAGCAAAATTGGCACTCTAAGTATTTATTAATTTTGTTCAAATTTAATTTTATAATAACTAATTTAAATTGTTATATAATAAACATCACAAATACTACCATTATTAAGCATAAAATAACAATCAATAATTAAAGAAATAATAATTAATAATAATTTTAACAAATTAATAAAATTAACAACAAACGGTTCTTAATATAAAATAGTTCATAAGTTCATTTTAAAAAAAATGTTAATCTTTTTTGGCACGCTTCTTTTGCTTCTTCGTTCTATGTTTAGCTGCAATAAACCATTTTTGTACGGCTGTTTTAAATAAATCATCAGTGATATCTTGAAATTTAGATTGAGCGGAATCTGTAAATATAAATATGTAATTGAGTGTTTTCTAAAATTTACAATTTAATTTTTTGTAATTTAATAGTATATATTATTAAAATATTATTTACCTTTTAATAATTTTACTATTAAAAAATTTTTAACAGCTATATTGTCGTGTTGTCCTGACCATGATAATTTTTCAGTCGCTTCATATTTAATCACTTTAACTAAATTTGAGTTAATAAATTTTGAAAGTTCGCATTCTTTTGTAGACTTGAAGACTTTAATCTTTTAAAATAAAGTGGCGATATAATTAAGAACAAACAATTTATATTTGCATGGATTTACCAAATGATTTTCTAACTCTCCATTTTCTTTTATATTTTTTTCTAGAGTCTGGAGTTCTTCTGCATTAATACATGGTTCGATATTAATATCCACATCATCTTCGTGCTCCTTCAAATTTTTACGAATTAAAACTAACTCCCTAATAATCCTGAATTTATTTTTTTTAATTGTATCTATTTCATCTACTACGTATTTTAGCATTTTATATGTGGCTAAGATAGAATAATTGCAATTAGTTTTTAATTTTTATTTTATATGTAGACCAGCGGCGGCTCGTCATATTGGGCAGGGTGGGCTAAGCCCAACCTGAATTTACAGGAAAATGCTACAAAATATTCATTTAAAATATATTATAAAAATGAGCAAACAAAAATTCAAATTTTTTTTTAAATAAATGTCATATAATATACGTGTAAAAAAATTTTTCCATCGAAATTCGTACACCACCGCTTCGAAATATAATATGTATATAAAAATATAATCTAAAATCTAAATATGAATATGAACGCTAAAATACAAATATATTATACTAACACTACATAACTTTTTCATTATAAAAATACAACTACTCTTTTCTCTTTACTTCAGGGGCTAATTGAAATTTGCCCACCTTATTATACTAATTTTATACAAAACAATTTTGCGTATGTGTTGAATTTTGTATGGATCAGGCTGGGCTAATTTAAACTAGCCCACAAAGACCACGTGTTCCCAATAGAAATGCGAAATATTTGTAATTGCTATATGATTTTCATAATTTTATTATTTTTTCTATGGAAGAAAATTATTAGAAAATTTCCATTATATGAGCAAGCAATGTCAATTTTCAAATTTTTTAAACCAAACTACCAGGCGCGCATATTTTATAATCAACACTATTGAGTTGTTATTTCCTTCTCCTATATTAAAAAATTTATATTGAGAAAAATATATCATGGGATAGAAAATCTCTTGTCCATAGAAGAAATATTCCTATACATACTGAAATTTGCATGAAATATTTTTCATTAAAAAAAAGAGAAATATATCATCGTGGGCTAGAAAATCGCTGCCCCTAGAACGAATAATTCATTTGAGTAAAAATTTGCATTTATTTCGTTATATAAATATTTTGTATTAAAAAATAAATAAATATATCTTCATGGGCTAGAAAATCGCAGCCCATAGCAATAATTTTATCGCTTATATTTTAAATTCGCTCAGTAGACAAAAAATTATTTAATTATATCACACATTAGAACAAAATTTTTAAAATTAGTACCAGGCGATCATAAAATTCAGAAAGTAACAATTTTCTTCTTAGTTGAGAAAACTTAAGACAATTGCATACAAATATAACTATTCAAATATGTATGGAGTGTGCCATGATTTTCGTTTATTTAGCTCGATTTTTTTTGAATGTGCCTAATTTTTTTTGTGTATCATATGTGATTTATTTTTCTTGTGTGCATAGCATGTGCATAATGATTTTTTTTATTGGAAAGAAAATGAAAAACATATTAAGATGCCAATGTGATTAACTCACTAAAACGAAAAATTAAAAAGGTTGTATATTTAATAACCTCAAATCTTCGCTTTTCATAACAAAACTTTTTCCTTTAGCCCACCCAGAACTTTTGATCACGGTCCCCCACTGATGTAGACAATTATTTAAAAAATATAATATCTAAATATATAATCAGAGAAAAATTAACCGATAAATAATAAAAAATGTTGTGGGAAAAAATATACATATATTTTGGACTGGAATAAATAATAGTTCAATAAATAATAGGTTATTCCATAAACATTTTAATTTCAAAATTATCCATTTAATATATATTATGAAAAATAAATATTAATATGAACAAAGAATTATAGACATATTTTGGACAATTTTTAATATACACTTACAATTTTCGTCCTGAATATTCTCTTTTTCCGACATAGGAGTTTTGCGTTTTTGTGTAGATGTTTCTGGAATTGTATTTCTAATCTTTAAAAAGTTTTGGTAATCCATTTCGGCATCAGAAAAAGAAGTACTATCTAGTAACTGACTGTGATTAATAATTTCTGAAATATAATAGTAAAATATTACAGTTTTGTATTAAAATTTTATAAGTTCATTTAACTTTTTTTCTTATACTGGTATACATTAGTGGGGCAGCTTTCAACCATTTGTGTTTCTTCGTCTGACGACATTATTGAGTGCTATTGCTTAAATACAAAAAAAAAATTAATGTAGCAAAGGAATGTACACTATTTTATTTTGAAGTCTTAAAACCATAATTTTCGCTATAATTGATGAAGCAAGAAATGTTTGCATTTCATTTTCGAAAATTTCTTCGTTTGCCGAGAATATATTTAAATCCGAAGACTAAATTGGTTGTTCAAAGTAATTTTGTGCATTTATTATAAATTTGCCCTTAAGGCTCGCGGAGCGCCATTTAGTGTTTTATAGAGGAATTGTTTTGCCCATTTTATACAAAACCAGTGAACATTTTCTTCCACGAAATTTTTATAACATATCAAGAATATATTAATTTCACGGATAGGTGTTTTACTTTTTTAATTTCCCCCCCCCCATATACCTGTCCCCGCACCTGAAAGTGGACCATTTTATTGCCCATTTTATGAGTAAACCCTTACATATTTTGATATTTTTTTTTCTACAGAATAAAGATTAAATATATTTTTCACGGATGTATGTTTTACATTTTTGATATTTGTTATCATTTTTCTAATAATTAAATTTTTATATAAAAACCTCTTTTTTTCAAAAAATTTTTGGAAGAAAATGTGTGAAATTTAGTGTAGCTAGTGTCTGATAGGGAACTTTGAGCGCTGAAGTCAATTTTAAACAGTTTTATTGTCAATGAAAACTCTTTTTTTGTTTGTGTGTGTTTCAAATTATTTTTTATTTGCAATTCTGATTTTTTTTATGAATAATACATAACATATGGATGGATGTATATAGAAAATATTTATTACCAATAACATAATTTTTAGTTTACATCTTTTCTTTATATTTTTTTTTTTTCAGTTAAAATGTATGAGAAAAGGTGGATTTTTAGATTCAGGTGTAGTTTTTTTATTTGTTTCAAAAATTGGATCAGGCTTATAAAAGTGTAAAAATAATTACAAATTTATATACATACTCAATTTTTATAGGTAAATGAAGTTAAAAAAAAGTAGGTAAAATCTAAAAAAAAATTCAGGAAGGATAGTATTTCATTTTTTTAATGAAATATCAATATAAGTACATATATTATCCTGGATGAAATGCTGAATGGCCATATTTTCATCTGGGATTTTCTCTAGCACCCCTGGATGGATTGGGCTGATATTTGGTAAACACATTTAAATTAGTGGTCTGGATGAAATGATGGGTGGCCATATTTTCATCTGGGATTTTCTCTAGCACCCCTGGATGGATTGGGCTGATATAACTATATTTAGTACATATATAATATTATAATATCTGATCAGATAATATTATACATATACTATTTACATATTATATTATATAAAATAATTGTAAATTCAATAAAGGGAAAGTAAAATTAATTTCGTTACCCATAAATATCTGGTCAAGCAATAATAGATATGTTACATATACGGTATTGATATATTATATTATGAAATATGAACTCGTTTTCAAAAATCAAAATTTGTGGGATAATTTTATCATCACATATAATTATACATTATATGGCAACGCCGCATTCCTATAAAAACATCAAATAATGTATTACAAACGCATACACACAAAGAATATAAAAGCTCTTTTTCAGAAAAAAACATTGGTATGACGTGACGTCACGATTCGGGCTTTTTTCTGGCGCTCCTCGACCCTTAAGAAAAACATCACAATTTTTTTGGGTGATAAGCTCTATCTTAAATATTTTTTCATTCAAAAGGCAATAATTATTGGGTGGTCTAATTGAAAATTTACAGCCTTTAAAATTCATTTCTCGGTATCCCAGGTGTCCAAGATGGTAATCTAATGTCACATATGGAGCTTCTTGCATTATTTTTTCTGGCATATTATTTTCATATTCGTGAATTCTATTGCTTAACTGCTGAAGAGATCTGCATTTTTTCTAACTTTTTTTTTCAATTCCCGCATATAGTTCTCGAATTTAAATGCACTATAGCTATCTAAATTGCCAAAATGTTTGGCATCTTTAGCAATATGTATTAAATTGTGAACATTAAATGAAACTGAAACTGAGCCATATAAGTTAGGCATATCTACAACAAATTTTAATAACAAGGAGCTAGCGCATTTGTTGTTAGTTTTACAATCCGTTTTGTGTAGTAATATACGAACTACACAAAATAACAACAGGAAATGATTATAATAAATATCGTCAAGTTTATTTTTCAAAATAACTATTCCTGTATAGCAAAGAAAAAGTCTTAGCTCAGTTGCTTTCCACTTACTAAGTTCCTGCAAGCATCTTGGTTTTCTTTGAAATTCTTTGACTATACAATCTTTTTTTAGGATTTCTATATTACTATTAATTGAATTGATTTTAGCAGTTGTTAGTGAGAATGTCTGTTTTTTTTGTTGACTAGATAGTCGAGAAGTTGTCGACTGACGCCAAACAGGACACAATGCATATAATCTATTGGAAATTTTGTGACGCATCCGAAATTTAATGATTCCAATAGCATATGTTCTTGAATATTATGATGCTGTTTCAGCTTGCGTGTACGAAAATCTATATCATTTCTAAGTGGTGCTTTGGTATCGACAAAAACTACTCTATTATTAATGTAAATACCTTTAACTTCACATTTTGTGCATGAATAATATCCAGAATGCCCTTTTGTTCCGAGAACGAATGATTTTGCGGGTGCATCACACACAAATGCTCGAAGTGTTACTGTAAATTTTTGGTTTTTACACATCAATCCATCCTTTTGTAAAACTTCCATTTCATCTACAAAACTTTTTAGGCAATTATTCGGGCACGCAGGTTTTGAATAACCATGAAAAGCACCAACTATAAACACTTCTTTGAATCCATTAATATTTGCTAATACAGGCCACAGCTGGCTACCAGAACTTTTGCTTAGTGATAGGCAGTCTATACCTATGTCCAAATATAAACAATTTTGGGGCACATTTGGACTTTCAAGCACAAATTTTATTAAAGATGAAGTTAAACCAAAATGGCAATAAGAACCGTTGTTCATTTCTATTATTTCGCAGTTCCTTGGTGTCCCTCTTAAACTTCGTGCATCCCTTGGTAAATCATTGTGAAATTCTCTTAATATATGTAGCAAAGCATTGGTCGAAGCTACTGTTTGGTTGTATTTAATAGACCATTGAGCAAGCTTATTTTGAAGACTCGGATTAGGTTCACTTACCATTGATTCATCTGACTCGCACTGGACACTTTCTACGGCCTCGCGCAATTCCTGCATAGAAGTTTCTGGACTAAATAATGGAATATTTCCAAGTACTTCTGATAAAGAAATATTTGATGCATTTGTTTCTGTAATATTTATATTGGCACTTTTTTTCGAAAATGATGCTAACAATTCTACTTCATTTCTTATTTTTTTATAATTATTGCTTCGCGACATCTTACAGTTTATAAAATAGTTTGATTTTAGTTTATTTCACTAATATATATATATTATTTATTTCTAAAAAAAAATAAAAAAACTCACAATTTATTTTTCACACAACATAAAGGAATTAAAAAGAAAAATGTATACAATAGAAACGTATAAATAATGAAGGGTAAAACAAATTTATCATAAAATTTTTTAATTTTTCCCCTTTTTAAATTTCAAATTAAAACGTACAAACGGAGAAATTTTTATGTCAATGTATGTGTGCCCGCTTCGACAGTCTAACAGAAATCCTAGTAAAAGCCTAAGTTATTTAGATTTTGCGTTTAATGGGTTCCAATTCTTCACCAGAGACGCATTTAAATGAAAATGAGTTTTCAACTTCAGGCAACATGTAATCAAACCGTGGCGTTGGTACTAATGTGTTAGAAGATATGAACGTCGAATTGAGGCTGTTGAGTTCAGTCACATTTAAATGGTGGGCTTCCCCATTAGAATTTGAAGCTCCCAATATCTTCAGTTTGTGCCACAGTTGTTTAGAAGAATTAGCATTTTCAAAAATACGTGCACCCTGTTTAAATTTAGCATTTCTCACCAAGCTGTGGAATTTATTACGATAAATTTTCCACCTATCATCACTGCGGCTCTGGCAAAAAGCTTTGAAGGCTAAATCGCTGAGACTTTTTATGTGTTGCATTTCAGATGACAGTTTGAGACAACATTTAGACTGACAATAAATGCGTTTAATCGGAACATGATTATTATATAAATTCATAATAACATTATTAACAAAGTCAATTTGCAAATTGGAATTGTTTGTTGAATATAACTGAAATCAGTTTGAGAGATATCAGAAAGAAGACGTTGATAATCAATGTTATTATAATCACGAATGAACATTTCTTGCTGAGAGTTAGATATACATATATCAACCGAAATAAATATAAATGAGTGATGAGAAATGCCAGGAACCCAGAACTGATTTCTAAACTTAACAAAGCCAGCATTACTAACCAAAAAAAAATCTATAAGAGAAGATGAATTCCATCTCAAATCAAAATGAGTTGCGGCATTACTATGTATTAATTATAACCCCATTCTATCAGTAATATTTTTGCAAGATGTAGCAGTGTTGGGTAATAATAAGTTTGTGTTGAAATCCCCCATAAATATAATATTTGCATACAATATCTTCAACCAATTTGAAACCCCTTCCAGGTAGATAAATTACGCCTATAAGCGTTTGCGTTATTCCAGAAGTAATCTGTACAAATATTGCTTAAACACCTGGCTCGGAAACAGCAGTAATTAATTTACAATGAATTTCCTTTTTTACATAAACCGCTACCCCACCCCCTCTAATAAATTTTCTGTCATTTCTAAACATTTTATATCCAGCAACCTCAACAGCCGAGTTAGAAATATAAGGGTTTAACCACGTTTCTGACACACCAATAATATCAAGATATTTACCTAGCAAGATATTGCTAAATTCATCAAATTTAGAATCTCTTGACTTTCGCCGAATACTTTGAGCATTAACATGACCAATATTTAAAAGTTGTCGTCTACAAGATAAATTTTTGGAAAGAACCGTATTATCAGAAACTACAGCACCCGCTAGATTAGCCATCTTCATAAATCAGTATCCACAGAAGGAAGAGACAATGCTGAAGGATAATGTATCACAATAATTCTACTTCTAAAAAAATAAAAAATAATAATTACCATTTTATAAAATTAATATGTTTACCAAAACAAAGCCATGACTATTCAATGAAATTCCAACATTTGATATAATTAAAAAGTAAAATAATCAAATTAAACTAAATTAATACAAACTTTCAATACAAAAGCAAGATATACAGCTGTGAACATCAAAAAAGCAGTAGCATTTTTCAATTATTCATATTAATTAACGATACAATTTTGTGCCATTATAAATTTAGAAAAATAATCAATTTACGGATATATACATTTAAATTTTCACTACTACCGCTATTTACACACTCACAACTGTACAAGCAAAAAGGTAATTGCAGAAAAAAAAATTTATATATACAAAAAAAGAAGCAAAATTAATAAGCAAAAAATTATATATATAAGAAATATTTTTATAGAAGCAAAATTAATAAGCAAAAAATTATATATATAAAAAAAAGATATATATAAAAAGTGCAAAGCGATTACTTGTGTTAAAATTAGTTGATTGAAGGCAGTGCTGATGTTGCAGTTCCATTTCCATTTATTCTCTCTTTCAAAATTGGAAATGCCAATACTAAATCTTCAACAGAGGAAAACTGCTGTTCAGCTTCACCACCAGCTTTAATTGCAATATGCGACATGCCCACATGAATACTATTTTTTTTATTATTTTGTTCTTTATTTAGTTAAAAAAATTAACCATTATACAATTTTTACAATATAATTTCAATCAATTAAACTTATCCTTAATATATGGTATAATTTTGATTTAAATTTAGTTAGGTTGTTTTCATTTACTATGTTGTATGGCAATTCATTAAACAATTTTAAACCATTGTACATTAACATGTTTTTACTACTTTCATTTCTAAGAAAATTTAATCTAAAGCTAAAAATATTTCTTAAATTATAATTATGCACATCACCTACATATATTAATCTATCACATAAATACTTTGGCAATAAATTATTTTTCATTTTAAAAACTAACATTAGTACATTCATAATTATTCTTTGATTCACACTAAGCCATTTTAAAGCGTCTAACATAAATTTAATATTTGTATATCTATTCACTTTCAGGATTATTCTCATAGCTTTGTTTTGAAGACTTTGCAGTCTTTGTTTCATTTCATTGTTTGCTGTAAATAATATAGATGAACAATATTCGAAATGTGGTTTTATAATTACATTATATATTCTTATTGCAGTAGCAAAAGAAAGCTTCCTTCTGATTTTATAGAAAAAATAGACTTTCTTGGCAATTTTTTTACAAATATAGTCGATGTGGCTTTTAAATTCTAATTTTTTATCTATGACAACACCTAAATATTTAATTTCATTTATTTTTTCAACAACTTGACCATCTATATACACATTATCTTCAGTCGCACCATTTATTACATTTTGTCTTGTCCACATTAAGTTTTAGTTTATTCATTATAAAAAAATTATTTAAATTCTCCAGTTCTATATTCATATTTGCAATACATTCTTCAACGCTGTCAGCACAAATATATACTAATGCGTCATCTGCAAACAGCACTAACTTGGCAATCTGTATTGCTTTTTCCATATCATTAATATAAATTAAAAATAATAGGACGCCAAGAACAGATCCTTGCGGAACTCCTAATAAAACTTCAATTGCATCAGAAATTACGCCATTCACTTTTGTCCTCTGTTTTCTGTCAGACAAATATGATTTAAACCATTCCAGCTCTTTTTCCTTGACTCCATAACTTTCGAGTTTTTTTAAAAGAATAGTACGATCGATAGTTTCAAATGCGCGCTTTAAATCGAGGAAAACTGCAACTATTACTTTTCTATCATTCATAGCCATTTTCCAATTCATAATCACCAGATTTATAAGTGATTCACAACTATGATTTTTTCGAAATCCCGATTGGTATTGTGATATTAAATTATTACTTTCAAAAAAAATTTCTAACTGCATATTTACCAGTTTTTCTATTATTTTAGCTTCAATTGAGATCATGTTGATTGGTCTAAATTCGTTCGCTTTTTTTGTATTTTTCACTTTTTCTATAGGAACTACTACCGATTCTTTCCAAATGTTAGGAAAAACTCCGGTTTCTAATGATTTATTAATAATTGATAATAAGTTTTCACCAATAATATGGAATGAATCTATGAACATTTTTTTATTAACTAAATAATTATCTTTTTTTGAGTTCATTTTCGTAATGACGTTTTTAAGTTCATTTTTTGTTATCATTTTAAATTTAAAGCAGTTGTTATTATTAGTTTCAACTAGATTTCTAAATATATTAATTGGAATAGATTTATTTATTTCATCTACACTTTTAATAAAATAATCATTAAATTTTGTTGCAATCCGAAAGTTATCACTAATTTTTTCATTATTATTAAAATAAATTTCATTAATGTCATTAATTTTTTTATTTAGTATGTAATTTTTAATATTTTTCCACATTGTTGCTTGATCATTTGAGTGTTCTATTTGATTTCGAATATAGAAGTTTTTACTATTATTAATTCTAATTTTATATTTGTTTCTTAATATTTTATATTTTTCCCACTCACAATTATTATTATTCCACTTTGCTTTTTCATATTGCCTAATTTTTTCACATTTTAGTTGATTTAACTCTTCTGTAAACCACTTATTTTCAGCATATTTTACTTTTTTTTCAACTATAAATTCTTCTACAATTTTATGTAGATTTCTACTAAAAATATTTGCTTTTGTATTACAATCCATGAAATATGTAGTTGCGATGTCATTCCGATTAATTTTTGATATAAAATCTTTTTTATTATATTTTAATACTTTAACACATTTGTCTCTATTATTCTCCATCGTTTCATTTTTTAAACAAATTTTTAATGTTTCATGATCACTAATTTTATAATTTGCATCAATTAAAACTTCAATATTATTATATTTATTAGTTATCACCCAATCTATCAATGTTCTTGTTTCACTTGTAATTCTAGTATGCTCTTTAACAATTTGTTTAAAAGCACTATCACTCAGAATTTCTTTCATTTTCTTTTTTGGATTACTATTTGATACCCAGTTTATATTAAAATCTCCCATAATAACAACACTTTCTTTCAATTCACTTATTTCCTCAATAAAATTACTGAATATATTAAAAAATTCTGAATTCATATTTAATGGTTTGGGCGATCTATATAGTCCAGCCAAGTACAATACTATATTATTATATTTTACTTTTATAACCAGTATCCATAGTTCTTGTTCATATACAAAAGTTTTAATTATTTCAAAGTCCCAATAATTTTTAACATAAAAAACAACCCCACCAGTATGTCTAGAACTACTGTTCACCGTAATCATATTATAATCATTTATTTTCACAAGCGAATCATCATCAAAAACTGTTAAATAAGTTTCAGTTAAACATAAGAAATCTATATTTTTATTAATTAATAGTGTTTCTAATTCAGCAAAATTATTAATTAAACCTTGAATATTTAAATACATGCAATCTATAGTTAGTAATTGCTAGTAACGAATTTTTTCTGACACATTTTTTAATCTTCTTTGATAAATTTTGCACTCAGTACTTAATGTTGAATGAAATATATTAATATCATCATCCTCTAAGTTAAGTCTAGATTTAATTTTAACACAATTAATGCACTTAATTTCATCACTATTTTTGTTGCAACTATCTTTATTATGCCCATGTTCACCACATTTGTGACAACGCTCATCAGCTTCTTTACAATTTATTGACCTATGGTTAAAGCCCAGACATTTATAGCACCTTAATACACTAATTTTTTCATATATAATGCACTTATCTAGCCCAATAAATATTTTTTTCATATTAATAAGCTTTTTAAAAGCTTCACCATCAATTTGGATTAATGCATTATATATATTTTTTTGTTTGAATGACGAATAAACTTTCAAACAATTAATTGTCTTGCACTCTACATTATTTTGAATTTTAATTGAGTTGATAATTTTCTCTTCACTTAACTTATCATACATTCCACATAATAATATTTTTGGAAGAGTTGTTGTAGGAATATGTACATCATACTCTTCCCCCATTTTCTCTTTAATTTCTTTTCCAATTTGTTTTACCGATTGATCATTAGAACAGCAAATTGAGACAGCACCGTCTTTTCTTTCATAGAGATTATTCACTTTTACTGGCATATTACACATATCAATTTTTTTTTTAATGTCTTGCGTTGTTTTTTTACTCTCTTGAGAGACTTTTGGCTTCACTACAACGGGTAATTTTACTTGCTCTGCATAAGTTAATGGACCTTTTATATTATTTTGTGGTTTTGATTTATCATCTCTTAATAATTCACTTTTCAGTTTATTTTCACTGTTAATAATAGCATTTTTTGTATTTTGTTCGACCGCTATAATTTTTTTTATCAAATCATCATACGTATTTTTTAAAATTTCAAAATTATTTAAGCACTTTTCACAAATAAATTTTATAGAATTACTTTTTTCAATTAATCTGATATCATAATCAGATAGGTTCAAACAACTTTTACCGTGGAACCAATTTCTACAAAGTCCACTACATTGTACCTTATTAGCCTCATTTCTACCAAATGTTTGTTCACATTTATTGCAATTGAAGGCCATTTCAAAAGAGTTTTTACACGGTTATTACCATAAAGGCAATTTTTAAACGTTCAATATTGCAATTAAACTATAATTAATTAAATAATTAATTTAATTAAATAAATTAATTTACAAAATAGTTAAATATGCGGAGCGAATAAAAACACGTCTGTACACAATAACCGATTTTCACATATACTATTAATAATACTATTAATAATTGCAGCTTTTTTTAAATGTCTTGCTAGTTTAACCATAATAGACAGTTTAGGTGGTAAATTATCATTGAAGAAAACGCGATTTTGTACATCAGATCCCATAAACATTGAAAGATTAAGTTTACCATGTTTGTAGTATTTCTGCATAATAGAATTGCGTTTTTGCAGCGAATGCACAGAAACTAAGATGACAGTTTTATTCCTATTTAGGTAGCAGCAATTAGAGATGTCATTTGTATTAACAGCAATATCTAAAGGACCGAACATTTTAACTATGACTTCGACCAGGTTTTCAATTTCTACAGTACAAGGCACTCCAGTAATTAAAATGTTTTCAGTAGTCTTAACTGACGTTCACCTTGCTCTTCCACTATTTTTAACCTTTTTTTCACATCAGAGCTATCAGAATTTACAGCAGCAGATTTTAGTAAATCAAGCTCTGTTTTTATGTTAACGATTTCAGATTTAATACTGTTGGCATCCGTAATTACGTCTTTAATTTTCGTGGTCACTATTTCAGAAATTAATTGTGGCACAGATTATTTAAACTCAACAATGTCCTTGGATATTTTAATAATTGTTGATTTTAGTGAGACTTGTTCATCAACATTCTTTTTCACTTGTAAATACAGATCATCATTTTTACTTTGCATTTGATTAAATTTTGACAAAAGTACTGCAAACATGTCATTTGTGCTGCTAGTTATGGGTTTACACTTGTTGCAATACCAGGTTGACTTCTTATCTCGTTCAAACTTTGCAAATTCATCCTACGAAAGACCACAACATTTATTGTGATACCACTTGTCACAAATATCACAAGCTATACCATCTATGACGTTCAATTTACATTGTGGGCAGATGTGTATGGTTGATCTCTTTGTAGACATCATACGATTTTGATAAAATGAAAAATCAAAAAAAAAAAGAATAATGATATGCACAATATTTCAATGACAGCAACAAACAAAAGAAATGCAAAGCAAAAACACGTGCAGCAGTCTTAATAATTAAAACCAAGTTAATTAAGAAATTATAACTTCAATTATGTTTATTTCTAGTAATCCAGATGCAATAATGTAAAAACCAAAAAAAATTAAGCACATAAATTAGTTTAATTTGCAGATTATTTTAGAATATTAGTAATTTCATTAGCAGTCAAAAACTTATACTTTATTTCAACATCAGTGTTGCTAATTAATCTAATAAATATGTTTTCTAATTGTTCTAATTAATCCATAAGTTCTTGTGATGGCTTAACTAATCCTCCTTCTGACATGTCGTTCTACTTTCACGGGATGTTAGTCCCTCATTTTCACATTCTAGCTTTTTTATGATGTATCCAACTAAATATTCTAATGCAGCATAAGTAGTTTCTTCAAGCTCATCAATATTTCCTACTTCTGGAATTTCATTTTCATCGTCGTCAAAATTTAAGTTTGCTTCGTTATCTATATTGGTTAAATTAATATCACTATATACATTTTGGAAAAATATACAAAACATATACAATATAATAAAAAAATTATATTTTATAAATTTTAGTATAATTTACAAAGTAAATATGATCTTAAATGATAAAGATAAGTTACGAGAAATTCAACTTCATATTTTTTCATTATATAATCAAAGAACTGTATGAATTATGCATTTGATAGCCATAGCAAAATTCCTTTCTGAAAAGAAAGTAGAGATTTTTTCTTTGGTCCTCGTATATTTAAAATTATTTCTTCCATATTTTTTAATATGAATATCTATTTCCAGTCCAAATGCTTTCATTCTGTCTGTGGAATCAATAGCTGGCACTTTTGAATTAAATTGATGTACATATACTAATCATTTACTATTTTGATGAAATCGGCGCAAGCCAAAGTAGCATCATTGTCAGAAAATTTTCCAAGCGATAGCCATTGACATTGTATGATAAAATAGTTGAGTAACTATTTTAACTTTTTGGCGACCAGCATTCTTAACATTTAAAGGAGTGTAATTTATTTTATAAGAAATTCTTAAGTCAGAAGAACCAGTGATTTAAAGTAATTCTCTTATTGGATCTGGATTAATAACCTGAATTAATAACATTATTTTTCCAGACAAATCCTGTATCAAGGAAATGGTTTCTAATTAATTTTATAAGACGTGATTTTTTCCACATCTTTTTTTTTATTTTATCTTTTACAAAATTTTATTTTTTGCAAAGCTGAAGAATTTTATATTTTCAAAATTCTTTTTGTTTTCCAGCTCACACAATTTTTTACAACACAATATCTCTTTTTAAAAGTTATAATTCAATAACACAACACAATAATTGTATATAATAAAAATATATTATTTTTTCATTCCTGTCCTCAATTGTCCACTTATTAATTAATAATTATTTTAAATAATGTATATACATATTGTAATAGTTTTTAAATTCTCAAAACACATATTAGCCCTTTTTTTGTATTGCAAATTTTTACATTGACAACAACAACAATTTGACGTCAAAAAATATGATAATTAGACTGGCCGCAAAGTTAAACGTCAAAAAAAGTAAATCGAAATTGAATCGTTTAGGAACTAAAAAGCGAAACGTCTGCAGCTCTCTTTCGTATCTCAGAAACGTTACTCAAAAGTTAAGCAAAACTGAGACAGAATTTTAAATCAAAAGCGACTCAAGTTTCTGAATTAGAAGTATCTCGCAGAAGTGAACTGAAATTGAGACCCAAAAGTGAAGTAAATATAAATGCAATTAATTAATTTTTTTAAAAAAAAAATTTTATTACAAAATGTCACAATTTATAAAAGATAATAAATATTTCTCCTTCAATTTATCATATGTTTATTTTTTCCATTTTATAACTCCAAAATATTCACTTACTATAATTATATTTATTTGTAAAATAGCTCCGTTTTTTTATTCGTACTCTGCACTTTAAGAATAGAGTACATATCTGTATGGTTGTTGTTGTAGCTTATTTTAGCGAATCCAAATTGAGTCACAAACGAAGAAATTAGTTTGTTTGCGAATTAAAATTTTGGGTTCGCTTTTTCGAGGTAGGAATGAGACATTTCTGAAACACATTTTTGACTCAGATTGAACGGAACAAAATTGAGACACAAACGAAATAGAAAATAGTTCATTTGCGAATCACAAATTTATCTCGAATTTCATTGGCAAGGAACTAGGTTCCCAATTTTCACCTTTTTTTTACGTCAAAATGTGACCCTAGCATGTATTAGTGGGAATTTGACATTTCAAAAAGAGCGAATCCAGTTCCTTATTCCGCCATCTGTTTAACTTTTTTTTTCAGGTTCCTTTTTCCCCTTCAGATCTTTCCACTACATAAGCTACACTACACTACATAAATGTAAACAATTCAAAAAAATTTAAATAATTTCTTAAAATAAAAACTATTGGCCATTTTGAAATTTGGTAGTGAATAACTGAATTTATAAAAATATTAAATTTTTGTGTGAAATAATTATTTATTGTATAAAAATAAATAGGTACATAATTGTCTAATTATAATTTAAGTCTTATATTATTGTAGAATAATTATTTGTAATTATTTAACAGATTCATAAATTTTGTTGGATACAAATATTGCAACAGTTTTTTAAATCTAAGAATTGTTATGATATATTATTTGTGGGTATTTATAATGTAATGTTAAATATGATATAAAAAAAATACGAATGAAAATATATATTCCTTAAATTTAAAAACAACTATTTATTACAATAAAATTTATGGTCGTTATTTCTGATTGGTTATCTATGGCTGATAACTTCCCTTTTAACACCGATCTAAACTTTGACCAGTCTGTGTTTTTGGGGTTTCTATACGGTTTTGGGCTTTCAGGGTTTAAATTAACATTGAAGAGTATCCACTTGTGATCTGAGAAAGATCTTTTCTCTGATACTCTCCAGTTTTCTACTTTCAGGGAATTACTGTTGCTAATTAGGGCAATATCAATCACGTCTTCCCAGCCAGGAAATCTTTCCGAGCTCGGAAAAGTTAATGTTGGTGTGCTACCTCTAGTGCACACCATTAAGTTAGTATTTAAAATAAAATCGAAAAGTGACTCACCTATCTCATTTGTTTCCGACCCACCCCACAGGGTATGTCTGGCGTTGGCATCACAACCGATAAGCAGGTTACTTCCAGTGGCTAGGACTATCTGCTGGAGATTGGTTGTCGGGGTGGTTTCGTCATGAGGCATATGTACCGAGCTGATATATAGTTCTTTGCCATCATTCTGCTCGACCTTCACCACGGTAATGTCTTCATAGCTAGAATTAGAACAAAAATGTATACACGTTCGTGGCTTACCATTGGCGCTATCTACAAGCTTGTAGAATAGAATACACGTTCGTGGCTTACCATTGGCGCTATCTACAAGCTTGTAGAATAGGTTATAGTCTCTGTGATTCTGACCTCTTATTCTGGAGGTATTGATCCAGGGTTCCTGAATTAGGGCTATATCGATGTCTTCCTCCCTTAGGAAGATCATCAGGTTATTCGAGGCGAATCTCGAATGCTGGAGATTAACCTGGACAACCCGTATCATCTGGCAAGCCTGCCCCCGTCTCTCTGGCTAGAGACATGTTGTCCATCGGGACATATGGATTGTGTAACTGCAAGCACCGCAGAAGCTTCTCCCCCTCGATTTCCATCCTAGGCAGCCAAATGCGCGCTCTAGGTCTCCTCGGAATCTCCTTAGCTGGGATTAGACCAATCTTGGCATCCTCCCGGGCATCGCTAATCTTAGCGACACTGCTGCTAAGAAAATCCAGAGAAAACTGATCGACACACTTGACCACCCGGTAGCCCCTGACTACCTCGGATGAATCGAACCCCGGGATAGGCCCACCAGTGCTTGCAAGTAAATGATCCATAACCATCTCTGACAGTTTTGCCCCAATTTCCATCCAGAGCTTGGATGAAACTTTTTTGTTGGGATCCTTATCGTTGATGACAGCTACATTCAAGTGGCATCTGACGATGTCGCTTAGCTTTTTCGCTGTCATCTTCGATTTGGCACTGGTCTCCATCTTGGCGACCTTGATACGTGCACCTGCTAAGGACTCATCTTGAGACCTATTTCTTTTGCTAGCAAGCCGAACTTCAGATTGTGCGATCTGTGTATCTAATCGTTGCACAATCTGAGCGTATTTTAGCTTATCCTTAGCATCGTTTTCATGAGTATTCCCCTCAGCTTCATTTCGGGCAATCTTGCTCAAAATAAACTTTGCCTTGGAATACTCACGTTTGAGGAGGGTACCAGCACTTCTATATTTCTTAATGGCACCAGGCTTGGTACCATCTTTACTTATAAGTGTAGTAGTACTATGACATGTACTTGCTACACCTACAGGTTTGGTTGGTATTGGCGTACTGTGGCTGGTACTATCGGTGACGTCCGAAGCTGGAGTTGGGAAGGGTAGGCGACAGTTAGCTACGTTGACGTAACGCATTGCCCAGAGCGAACCGGCGTGATGGACGTGCAACGCACACTTGGAGGTCGTCGCCATTTCGATGTGTTAAAAAGAGAGGGAACATTTATGCTTCTTCCATATATTTTTAATTCGTTGATAAATAGACTGGCCGCGAAGTTAAACGTCAAAAAAGTAAATCGAAATTGAATCGTTTATGAGCTAAAAAGCGAAACGTCTGCAGCTCTTTTTCGTATCTCAGTAACGTTACTCAAAAGTTAAGCAAAACTGAGACAGAATTTTAAATCAAAAGCGACTCAAGTTTCTGAATTAGAAGTATCTCGCAGAAGTGAACTGAAATTGATCCCCAAAAGTGAAGTAAAATTAAAATGCAATTAACTAATTTATTTTAAAAAAAAATTTATGACAAAATGCACAATTTATAAAAGATAATAAATATTGCTCCCTAAATTTATCATATGTTTATTTTTTCCATTTTATAACTCCAAAATATTCACTTACTATAATATTTATATTTATTTTAAAATACATTTTAGTGAATCCAAATTGAGACAAAAACAAAACAGAAATTAGTTCGTTTGCGAATTGAAAATTTGGATTAACTTTAGCGAATCCAATTAGAGACAAAAATGGAACAGAAATTAGTTCGTTTGCGAATTGAAAATTTGGATTCACTTTAGCGAATCCAAATTGAGACACAAACGAACAGAAATTAGTTCGTTTGCGAATTAAAAATTTGGATTCACTTTAGCGAATCAAAATTGAGACAAAAACAAAACAGAAATTAGTTCGTTTGCGAATTAAAAGTTTGGATTTCAATTTCACTTTAGCGAATCCAAATTGAGACACAAACGAAAGAGAAATTAGTTCGTTTGCTAATTAAAAATTTGGATTCACTTAAACGAATGCAAATTCAGACAAAAAAAAAACAGAAATTATTTCTTTTGCGAATTAAAAATTTGGGTTCGCTTTTTCAATGTAGAAATGAGATATTTCTGAAACACATTTCTGACTCAGATTTAACGGAACCAAATTGAGACAAAAACTAAATAAAAAATAGTTCATTTGCGAATCACAAATTTGGATACGTTTTCTTGATGCAGAAATGAGATATTTCTGAAACATTTTTTTGACTCAGATTTAGCGAAACGAAATTGCGACAAATACGAAATACTTTTTAGATATGGCAAGAATATTGTTGACTCCATTCTGTCTCAATTTGGAATCAGAAAAACTGAGCCGCGAATTTTCATAAAGGTTCAGGTGTTGTATAATTCTATAGGAAACCATAGGGTTTTCGGTTTTTAGACTATACCCAGGGAGAATGTTTATACCAACGTCGTACCGACTTATGTTTCATCGCGTATGCCTGACAAGATACATACTCGCCCATGGCAAACACACAGGCCACTTCCACTGACGTTGGTACTGACTCTTAGGTATCGTGTTGGGTATTGTGGTATATTTATATTACGGTAGGTGGCTCATTGAATGTTCATATTGGAATTTGTTTTTTTTTTTATTGAAAATGAAAAAAATGAAGATATTTTTAATTTGTTTTTTTATTGACATTGCAATATAAATTTATTAAATTTTACATTAGATATTAGATTTCTTAATTAATATAAAAGTATAATTTTTTTTTTGTTTGATTAAGGCTCTTCAAATTTATGACATACATATTATTTCTTATAAATATAAATATTTAACTACTATTACTATACATAATTTTATCACATCGTATTTACAATTTACTACAATTATTCATTATAAAGTTAATTAGTGTATACTTTCAATAAGTTATGTTTTTAAATTTGATTACAATTTTGCAATAAATAGTTGCATATTAAATTAAATACTTTCATTATATTAATTTTAATTATAAATAAAAAAAAAGAATTTGCCAATGAGCTCGTCCATGATCCATTATCCATTTTGCCAGTCCAGTATTTCCTCGGTTTCATTAAGTTAGAACATGTATTTCTGAAAATAATTAATAAATTTGAGATATATTAGAATTTCAATGCATTTTTTGTCTGGCTTTATTATACATATACATACTTTTTTTCTTCATGAAATTCCAAAGAAATTCATCTGCATTTCCACGGAAAAAAAAATATGTTAAATTAATAATACAATTTATAATTATTACTATTAAAACTACAATTTTATTGTAAATTAAATATACAAAATACACACATTAAAAATACTCTACATTACAATCACCATATAACGACACAATATTGTTTTTCTCTGACATTTTTATTCTGTATGCAGTAATTATCCGCTTGGAGCGTAGAATTTTCTTCCAATCCATACGAATCGGGTGGTATCGTGTCAGGCTGACGAGTTGATATCAAATCGAGAAAATACTTTTATTATCTTCTATCTCACTCGGACATTATATTTTTATATATTCCCCAGCAGCCAGAAACTGTGATCACATTTTTTTGTGGATTTATTGTGACATTTTTGTTGAACATTTTTTGACTTTATTTTGTCACAATAAAATGTGACAAAAAGATGACAAAATTGTTGAAATTTTTGTGAATCCTTTTGTCACAAAAAAAATGTGAAAACAAAGTCCCAAAAATGTCAAATAAAATGTGATCACATTTTTTGTCACACTTTTGTGGTCATTTCGCAACAGAAAATTGAGAATTTTTTTTCAAATAAAATCCCAAAAAGTCGGAATTTTTTTGTGAAATTTTTGCCACATTTTTGATGAAAAATTTGTATACATGCATAACGTGCATGACTAAACATGTAAACGGTAAGAGTTAGTAATGCGTAATTAGTTTTCATTGAAAGTGAATGTAAAATTTAGTGATTTCTTTGTTTTATTTAAGTGAGTTTATTTTGTATATACTTTTTAAGTAATTTAAAAGAATATAAATATTATATCAAAAATAATTTTATGTATTATTATTGATTAATATAATTTTATATATTTAATTACGTATTTATGAAATCATTTTTTTAAAATTTATATAATGAAAAAGAAAACAAAATATTAATTATCTATGATTATATTGATATACATATTATTAAAATTTCTCAGACTATACTTATTTTTATTTTTCAGATAGGGAAGACGATGAGCTAAAAAAGCATTAAAATTTTATGTGCAAAGTAGAGAAAAAAGGTACCAGAAAACAAAGAAAACATCAAACACAAATGCTTTCGCATATAGCTAATTTAATTTTTGTATTTGAATTTAAATTTTCTAGTATTAATTTAGAATAAGTAAAATGAATTAATTTTTTTTAATGTAAATAGTTAAAAATCACTGAAATGTGAATGTTTTTGTATATAAACGTAAATAATTTTAATAATATTATATGATAAAAATAAGTGTACAATGAATTTTTTATATTTATTTATGTACATAAAAGAGAAAAGAACTGCATTAAAGAAATAAAAAGTAAATAAATACTGAAACATCCACAAAATTTTATGAATTAAAATATAATACTAATTGGACCCCATAAATATTCAAAAAAATTGTTCACATTAATGTCACAAAATTTCTGAAATTAGTTTGACAAAAATTCGCACATAATTGTGACAAATATTTTAACACAAATGTGACAAAATGTCTTATATTAATGTGAAAAAATTTCTCACATAAATGCGACAAATTCAACCACAGAAATGTGAGAAATGTAACCACATTCTTGTCACATTTTGATCAACAAAAATGTGACCCCAGATGTGACAATAGGCGTCAACTAGACTCACAATTTCGCCACATTTTTGTGACAATTTTTTGTCGACACTTCGCAATTTTTTGTGGTATTTTTGTCTCAATATTGTGACATTTGGCTATTGGGGTTGTCATTTCGATTTCGAGACCAACGGAGTACCTACGCCCTTTAAGAAAATAAGCGAATTCGCTTTTGGCGAACCGTATACGAACTAGATAAGTAACGCCTTTTTAAAATAAACTTTATAATTTCATAACAAAAATAACTGCCAAGGCGGTTCGTAAACGAACTCATATATGAAGAAAAGACTTCGCCGGCGGTTCGTTTACGTTTCGCTGTCTTAAAGGGCGCCTTGGTTTTTACGTCAGTTCTTTCTGGGTAGTGCATTAAATTTAAAGTAACACTTCGATACACTGCAATGTTGACAATTGGTTCGTTTGTTAATATAAAACATTTATTACAGAAAGAGTTTTTTAATGCAAATAGTGAAAGAATTCTATCTGTTTGTACTGTCACCAAAACATATAAAAAGAAGAATGCTAGCTATCTTTGTATAGCTAGTTTAGCAAATTCGACACCCTATTCAACAGTATTTGTCTACCAAATAAAACAAGTTGACCGTGATGGCGAATACAAAAAAAAGAGAGTTTGGAGTCTTCAAGACATTACACTTATAGACGGTAAAAACGAAAATTCCAAGACTCATGAATTTGACATCCAATGTTGTGATAAAATTTATAAATGGTATGCAATTAATTTGCATGAGAGGCAAAACTTTCTCACTGTATTATATAAGCAAGTACATTTATTTATTGGTGATAAGGTCGAATTCAGGAATATCCCTTCAAGTTGGAAGTTGGAAAATAAATCAAATAACATTGATTCCGTTAATTGTAATTCTGATAATAAGATGCAAAAAGCCATTGAAGATTTAACTGGTGAAGAAATCGAAGATTTTCATATACTAACTGAAAAAGAAATTTTTGAATTAAATAATTTGCTACAACATAATGAATTCGGTATTAAAAATGCTGAAAAATTCATAAATGGATTAAGTCAAAAGTTGTATAACTTAGATGGTGTAAGAATCAATGATATTTATAACTAAAATTGTTTCATCAGTCTTTTTTTATAGGCAAATATTCAAAGCGTTCTTGCTTCAGAAAAAAAAGTATTTATTCTAATGAATGAAATTGAAAAAGCAGTACAGGATGCAGAATATTTTGAAAAATATTTAGATAGCTATGACGCAATATTAGGTCATGTTAGAGAAACGATGGATCAAATTGGTGGGAAAAATGCGGTTATAGAAACAGTCAATAATAATAATATGAAATTAATGGACAAATTAAATAATATTATAGTAATGCGATGATTTTCAATGTTATAAATTATTTTTAAAATCATTTTAATTTTATAGTCACAATTTGATTTACCCAGTTCGTACCAAATAAGTTTAAGTGAACCAGATTTAAACTCTAATAGTGGTAGAAGAATAGCTGTTGAAGCTGCTAAGTGTCTTCAAAAGGCAATGAATGCAAATATAGATCCATCATTATTATGCTTAACAGCTATTCAAGATCAAATAAAACGGTTCGGAAAGTTAAAGGCGAAATTTTCGTCTGCAATAAGTAGATATTTGAACAATTTGTTTATTCACTTGGGTAATGATCTTGGAGATATATATTCTCAACAAGAAGAACTTGGAATATCTTTATCAAAGCACAATTCAGTACATAGTGAATTAATAGCATACAGTGAGTTAATGCACTGGACAAAAGCGATGGATAAAACGACATATGATGGACTTATAAAAGTTTATACAAATTCTCTAAGCAAAATTTATGAGCGAGATTTAAATTATTTTTTTAAACAAGTAAGGTGTTAAAAATAACATGATATAACATATATAACGTATTACATAGCGTTCACAACCAAATTGCTTTTACTTCTATTTTATACTCATAGGATTGTATGAAAGAAAGCCTTACAACAAGAATTTTTTTTTTCATTAGGTTCTTTTTTCATACACCTGTAAGTATATAGTAAAAGTAAATTGGTTGTGAACGGTGTGTTATTGATTTCAAATAACTAGACAAATAACCTTTTTTGCCCACTTTTGTCAATAGATACCGCCACAAACCATTTTATAAATTTGAAAAATGAGCGAAAAATAATTTCTATTTTTTAAATTATTAGGTTCTTTTGCCACAATCCATTTTAGAAATTTGAAAAATTAGCGAAAAATAATTTCTTTTTCAAATTATTAGTTTTTTTTGGTGGTTTTATTCTACGTGTATAGCCTTGAGAATTTAATTTTTTTTATTTTCATTCCGATATTGCGATGACACCTCGCGGAATTTTTTGAGAACCTTAATACAGAAATAAAAATGGTTTACATATGACATTTTATATGTAAATTTGAATGGTGATTTAATAAAATTATAATTAAATGTATTAAAAAAGTGATAAATAACTTAAGTAAAAAATTAATAATATACAAAAATATGTAATTAAAAAAAACTGCAAAAAATATTTGTAAAAAAGGTATGCATAATGTAATTTATATTTATATGTATTACAAACTTAAAATTGTTTTTTTTGTTTAAATTAGTGATTAGTGGGAAAGGGGTAGAAAGCGCAACATAGAAGATGGGTAGCAGTTACATCAACCCAGCGTCTTCTACTCAACGCCAAAACTCACCTTCAAGAGGTCCCTCCTGTCAAGCTGAGCAACCTTTTCGGAAGAACCGGTACCAACCCGGTTGGAGTAGATTAGGTCAGTGAGCAAACGAGTTTGGCGGAAAAAAAAATCCAGAAGCGTCTGCCTCATAGTGAGCGGCTTTCTGGTCTGCGTCTGATCCCAGAGGGACGGCAGTTTTAACACCTGGTAGGGGGTATAAAATACAAAGTACAAACAATGAAACATGAATAGTACAAAACAAACACAAAAACCGGCAGGGATATCTGCCAAAGTGTCGCCAGAATCCACGGCTGGCGGCGAGGGCTTGGCTGGTCTCACAAAGATACCAGCTAAGTCGCCAGTGGAGAAAATAAACGAACAACCGAACCCGTTCGTAAAAAGTCAGATGATGTAGAGATCACCAATAATTAATCCAACAAAAAACAATAATATACAAAACATAGAAAAACCAATTAAGAGAATCAGAAGAATTTCACTCGCACTCGTGGTTTTCAACAAATTTGCAGACGAATACAATAGAGAACAATCGTTAAATCCTACACTGAAACGTAAAACTATATCATCTGTAGAAAGTAGCCCAGAAATCATAGCTTCGTATAACGATGGTGAAAAAGATAAAATAAATAGCCTAGAAAATGAACTAAAAATTGCAAGACAAGAAATTAAAGAATTAAAAGAAATAATAAATGCAATTCAATTAAAAGACCTACCAAAACCAGTGACAGAAATTAACAACGTAAAAAATAAAGAAACGGACTGGATATTACAAAAAAGAAATAGAAGGAAAACTATAACAAAACCTATGAATAATTTACCAGTAAATAAAAAAAATAAAAATAATGTAATTGATATATCGACCATGAATACTCACCAAGTCAGCAAAGCAACCGGTAATTTAAAGTTTTCGCTCAGCAAAATAGATTTCAATTACTTACCCCAGCGTTAAGTCATACCAGTATAAATGAAAACATTAATGATGATACCCCACAACGTAACAAAGGTAGTAAAACAGCACAAAAAAGTATTCAAACACCAACGTTAAAAAATAATAAAAAGAGCCTAAAACCGCCACCAGTAATTTTTAGTAATGTAAGTAACTATGCCGAGTTGAAACAAACATTAAAATCAAAAAATCTGGAATTTGCAGCCAACATGTTGAAACAGAATCAAATAAAAGTAATTGTACAAACAGTCACAGAGTATCGAGATCTGACAAAACTTGCTAATGAATCGAATATGGAATGGCATTCATACGAAAACAAACAAACAAGACCTATAAGGGTAATGGCTAGGCACATCCACCCGTCTTGCGACCCTGTTGATATTAAAGATGAATTGCTGGAAAAAAAATTTAAATATTAAAAGTAGAAAATAAATATTTAAAAAAAAAACTTAATGGAGAAGTGTTTATCACTAAACTACCGTTATTTATACTTACATTTGAAAATACGGAAGACATTAAAAATATATTTGAAATCAGGTACTTGAACAACATGAAAATAAAAATCGAAGCTATGAAAAGTAACAACTCCATACCTCAATGTAAAAGATGCCAACGATTTGGACATACACACAAATACTGCCAACGTGAGCCAGTATGCGTCAAATGTGCTGGCAACCACTTGACATCAACCTGCTCCAAAAATAGAGATTTACCAGCTAAATGTGCGAATTGTGCAGAGGAACATCCTGCCAATTACAGAGGTTGTGTTGTAGCCAAGAAACTTCAAAAAAGAAGAAACACAAACAACGCAAAAAAAGTATCTAATACTGTACAACAAAATAATTACCGACCAAATACAACTTCAAATAACATGACTTATGCCCAGGCAGTGAACATGAATACACAAGAAGTAAATCTTAATACACAACATAATTCAAAACAAGAAAAATTACTGACAAATATCCTTGAGTTAGTAAATAAATTATCGCTAAGAATGGACAAAATGGAAAGATTTTTCCCTAGTACAAGTGCTAATCATTCATCATAACACCATTGATTTTAAATAACTAGATAAATCATCATTTGAAAAAAAATATTGTTATATTTGGCTACACAGGGCGCATGTATCGCTTTAACAAACAATATTATATATTATTTTCATTTCTCTCTTTCAGTGAAAAAATTATTTCTGTTGTTGTTGTATATTCCTTTTTTGCGTTTTTTGTTGTTTTTAGAATTTTTTTGTTTTTATGGCCTTGAGAATGTTACGGAAAATTATTATTTGTCAAAAAATTATATAATGAATGCTTATTATTTGTTTATAGGATTTTTAATTGGTGTATGTGGCGGCACCTGTTGAGGAAAGTATGCAGCGTCGGTGATTTATCTAGTTATTTAAAATCAATGATAACACAAAAAAATTATCTAAAAATATCAACATGGAACGCGAATGGCGTATTAAACAAAGTTAATGAATTGGATCTCATCGAAATCAAAGCTGGTGTACCACAAGGTAGTATATTGGGACCTATGTTATACGTACTGTACACGAGCGATCTTCCAACACCAGAAGACGTTCAAGTTGGTACATTTGCAGATGATACTGCAGTATTGACTGCAGATAAGGATGAAACAATATGTAACATAAAACTAAAAAATGCAAACAACATCATACAAGAATTGTCAGACAAGTGGTTACTGAAAATAAACGATTCAAAATCGACATACATCAACTTCACCAATAGATCTATCAACAATATACCTATAACATTAAACAACAAAACTATTCCACAAGCAAAATCAGTAAAATATTTGGGAATGATACTGGACACGAAGCTGAAATGGAACGAACATATAAAAATCAAACTCAGTGAACTGAAAATAAAATATAGCAAATTATACTGGTTAATTGGAAGAAAATCAAAATTATCAATAACTAACAAAATTTTAATCTATAATCAAATATTAAAACCAATATGGTTGTATGGCATTCAGCTTTGGGGTTGTGCCAGGAAATGTCATTTAACAAAAGTACAGAGATTTCAGAATAAAGTTCTTCGTAATATGGTGAATGCACCATGGTATGTTCGAAACAATGATCTCCACTGAGATCTACATGTTGAACCAGTTAACAATGAAATTAGGCGATTTGCTATAAAACATCAAAACAGAATCTTAAATCATGTCAACAATGAAGTAATAGCTCTTCAGGATAACGGAAATGTAACCAGAAGATTAAAACGCAAAAAACCGGCAGACTTAATAAATTAAAACAAAGCTACGAGTAAATAAATACGCTCGAAATCATTAAAAGTTAAAAAAGGAAGGTTTAAGCATCCACAGGGTGAATTAAAACCACTAAAAAATTAGCGCTTAAGAATTCAATATTATACTGATGGTTGGCCTATATGGCCAGTTTTAGTTATAATCAACAAACTCATCTTTGTTATTAAAAAAAAAAGAAAAAAAAAATTAGTGATCAAAATATACTACAATATCTGCAAAACGTATTAACAGGTGAATATTATCATCTCTGCATTCTATATTTGAAGAATTCATATCGTACCTAAGAAATTGAAATTTAAAAAAACGTTATGTTTACATACACAAATTTTATTTTTATAAAGCTAATAAATATTAACACACAAATTTATTTGATTAACTTTTGTTAATGGTGTAGATATGCGTCCATATAGTTGATGATTTCCAGCTTCATCAACCAAGCCTCTACTACTCCACGCCAATTCCCACCTTCGCGAGGTACCCACTGTCAAGCTGAGCAACCCTTACGAAAGAACTGGTATCAAACCCAGTTGGTGTAGTTTGGGTCAGTGAGCAAATGAGAATGGCGGAAGTAAAATCCATAAACGTCTGTCCTATACTAGGCGGTTTATGGTCTGCGTCTGTTCCCAGTTGGGCGGCAGTGTATACTTACCTGGTAGTAGGTATAAAATACAAATTGTGTTATAACACTAAATATGAGTACTAATACAATAAAAAAATCGGCAGGGATATCTGCCAAAGTGTCGTCAGACTCCACGGCTGGCGGCGAGGGCTTGGATAATATCGAAAAGAGGTTATCTAAGTCGCCAGTAGAAAAATAAAAGGATATAGATCATCTACACCTATGGTGGAAACCCAGGCCATGGTGCAAGAAAATGCTACTGGTGGGAAAATCACAGATATGGTATCTAATCCATTCACGAGAAGTAGAAAAATTGGGCGCTCTCCAACTAGATGCTCATCGCTAACCAATCTGGAATCAGATACCTCGCTTCCACTAACTAAAGAGCTAAACATTCATCAAAAATATATCATTAGCTTAATAAACAAGAGTAGTGAAAATTTGACTCCGAAAATAATCAAAGGGGCGTCTGAAGGCAACTTAACAGCTACAGGAACGGCTATTTTGCTGAAAAAGAAAAAATACGAAGTTAGAAAATGATTTAAATGAAGCCAGAAAAGAAATTCAGGAATTGAAAAACATCATAATGGCGATCCAAAATAAAGAACAAAGCTGTATGGCAATAACTCCAACGATACATACCACAGGTTCGACAACAAATAGCAGAAACGTAGTTGAAATTGAAACAGAATGGCTTCTACCAACCATTAAAAAAAGAAAAAAGAGCAGTCAGAACTATAGTTACTCAGACAACGAATCACCTAACACAGTACGTCAATCAAATCAGAGAAACAAAAACAGTACAAATGCAGCAAAAAAAGCAAACAAAGGGAGTCCTTCCTCTCCACAGGGGAACAAGGTCTCAAGTAATCGGTACCAGCTTTTACCATCTATTAAACAAGGACAAAGTAAAAATAGTACTATACTAAAAAAAACGATAATATACCAGCCTTGTCAAGTAGCATAAGTCCAGCTAGCCAGGTATTGCAAACTGAAATAAATAGGAGGAAATATAAACCTCCTCCGATTATCTTCAGTAATATACACAGCTATTCGATGATGAATCAGGATCTGAATTCCAAAAAAATTGAGTTTAGTGCAAACATGCTAGGTAATAATCAAATCAAAATAAATGTTAACTCAGAAGATGGTTACAGAGAACTTACCAAATATGCCAACGATTCTAAGCTTGCACTCGTATGGAAATAAAGCCACGAGGCCAATAAGAGTTATGGCCAGGCACTTGCATCCCTCGTGTGATTTAGAACATGTTAAAAATGAACTGTTAGAAAGAAGTTTCAAAATATTGAATGTGGAAAACAAAATAATAAAAAAGAAAATCGATGGAAAGGGGTACATAACAAAACTACCGTTTTTTATGCTGACATTTGAAAACGATGAAAACTTAAAAAAGATCTTCGAGATTTAACATCTAAACCATATGAAGGTAAAAATTGAATCGCTCAAATCGAACAGTACTACTCCACAGTGTAAAAAGTGCCAGAGGTATGGACACACGTTAAAGTATTGCCAGGGAGAACCAGTTTGCGTAAAGTGTGCGGAGAATCATCTTACGATAGAATGCAAGAAAACAAGAGATACTCCTGCGAAATGCTCGAATTGCTCACAAGATCACCCAGCAAATTACAGAGACTGCACTATAGCAAGAGAAATGCAGAAGAGAAGATCAATCAACTTGGATACTGATTGATTTACAACTCAATCAGTATCCAAGGGAGTAAGTTTTGCACAGGCATTGAAGTCTAACATAATGACAATTAATAGTCAAAATGAAAACACTAGCCAAAACACTATGCTGCAAAATATTTTAAATGTTGTCAGTGAACTCGCAAGTAGACTAGATAGAATAGAAGGTTACATACCTCGCTCATCAGTGAATCATATACTATGATGGCTGCAAAAGAACTAAGAATAGCTACCTGGAATGCTAATGGCATTAAGAATAAAGTAAAAGAACTAGACATATTTCTTAATATGTTAAAAATTGACATATGTCTACTTTCTGAAACTCATTTGACGAGCCAAATGTACTTAAAGATAAAAGGGTATAACAGCTACCTAACGAATCATCCAGGTGAACAAGCGAAAGGTGGAAGTGCTATATTGGTCAAGGAGAACATAAAACAATACCTAGACAACTGCATCTGCTCAGATGAAATCCAGCTAACGAAGGTGATTGTAGAAACTAAACAGCAGAAGCTAGCTATTGGCGCAGCATATTGTCCTCCAAAGTACAACCTAAGCAGCTAGACTATGTAAACATGTTACAAACACTAGGTGAAAGATTTATTATTCGCGGAGACTTCAATGCCAAACATGTTGACTGGGGTCCAGAGTATCAACAACAAAAGGTAAGCAACTGAGAGCAGCAATTAATTAAAACTGGTGCAACTACTACTCCACTGGTAGACCGACTTACTGGCCATCTGACTCCAGCAAAGTTCCAGATCTACTTGACTTTTTCATTACAAGAAAAGTTTCTCCTAACTTTTTAGAACTCGAGGATAATTACGACCTTAACTCATTCTGCAGTCATTCTTAATATTAGCGAGAAGATAATTAGCGAGAAGATGATCATTCTGCAGTCATTCTTAATATTAGCGAGAAGATAATAAAGAAACCTAGTCGTCCAGCATTATCCAACAAATCTACAGATTGGGTAAGCTTTAAAATTGAATTGGAAAACAATAGATCTAAAAGTAAAGATAAAAGAGGAACTACAACTGGAAGAAGAAGCTATTAAATTTACGGAGCAGATTCAAACAGCGGCCTAGAATAACACCAAAAATATTATCTTACGCTCTAAAGGGATAAACTATCCTAGAGAGATTAAAACTATAGTTGTGGAAAAGAGAAGAGCGAGAAGAATGTGGCAAAGCACTAGAGATCCGGCGGATAAAAACATACTGAATGGTATAACGCAGCTGTTGAAAAGATAAATAAGAAAAATCAATGAAATAACTATGAGCGAATACTTAGAGAATCTCTCAGCAGATAAAAATACAAACTTCTCTGTGGAAAGCTGTTAGAAATCAGAAGAAGCAAATTACACATGCTCCTCCGATCAAAAAACAAGATGGAACCTGGGCAAGAGATAGCCTCGAAAATGCAGAAATTTTTGCTGATCATCTAGAAAACATCTTTAAACCAAATGATGAAAATACCGTAATACTTGTAAATAAATGATGAAAATACCGTAATACTTGCGAACTCGGATCAACAAATCATAAGACATGTTACAACTAAAGAAGTCATGAGTGAAATTAGAAATTTTGCAAAGAAAAAAGCTCCAGGTTACGAGCTGATAACGATGGAAATTCTTGCTCATTTGCCGAAAAAAGGGATAGTAATGCTGACTCAGTTGATTAATGTAACCTTCCGTCTATGCCACGTTCCGAGCATATGGAAAGTAGCTGAAATTATAATGGTACAAAAACCTGGGAAACCACCTTGCGATGCGAAGTCCTATCGACCAATATCGTTGCTGCCAGTTATTTCTAAACTAATGGAGAAACTATCTGAAAAGGCTGAAGCATATAATTGAAGAAAAAAATCTAATTCCGTCGTTCCAATTCGGATTCAGAGAACATCATTCTACATTAGATCAAAGAGTTCAGCTCAGCTATATGCCTGGACGTTGCCCAAGCGTTTGATAAGGTTTGGCACGAAGGTCTCATATGTAAACTAAACAAGATACTACCAGTGGAACATGTACAATTCTTGACTTCTTACTTACAAAACAGATGCTTTAGAGTGAAGCAGGAAGAGGAATATACAGAGCTGAAAGACATTAAAGCAGGAGTACCTCAGGGGAGCATCTTAGGTCCAAGTTTGTATGTGCTTTTCACCAGCGATCTTCCCGCACCAGGTAATGTACTTACAGCCACATTTGCTGACGATACGGCTACGGTGGCAACAGATAAAAATCTAGATGAAGCATAAAACTCAACGATGCAAAGTCAAATCACATTATTTTCACCAACAAAAGAATTGACCAAATACCGCCAGCTTACATTAATGGTAACATAGTACAGGTAAACACAGAAAAATATCTAGGCATGACGCTTGACGTTAAACTAAGATGGAAAGAACATATTAAAATAAAGCTTAGTGAACTAAACATAAAGTACAGAAAACTATACTGGCTCATAGGACGAAATTCAAAACTAAGTATACAAAACAAGATTCTAGTTTACAATCAAATATTAAAGCCTGTTTGGATGTATGGCATTCAGATATGGGGATGTGCAAGTCAAAGTAATATTAACATCATTCAACGTTTTCAAAATAAAGTAGTCAGATGCATGGTAAACGCGCCCTGATTCATCAGAAATCGAGACCTTCACAGAGATTTAAACATCAGTTATGTAGAAGATGAGATAAGAAAAGTTGCGAATAAACATCATAATAGGATGCAGAACCACATAAATGAAGAAGCAGCTATAATAGTACGAGAAGCTAGTACAACAAGAAGACTCAAAAGAAAGAGGCCAGATGACTTAATCTGAACACCTGAAAGTCAACATTACAACTAAATTCAACAGAGCCTACTTTAGCGAACTACTGAGTGACCTAAAAATAGTAGATTTAGATTAAGAATACAAATTCAAACTGATGGTTGGTCCTATGAGACCAGTTTTAGTGAAGCGGACAACAGACAGCAGACATAACTTTTGTATATTTTAAATAGATTCATCATTTTTTTAAACATTTCTTTATATATATTTAATTGTTTACTAATAAATTAATCAAAAATTATACTTACCAAAAAACTCTATTTTCAAATATCTCATACAAATTTGGTATCAAAACAAATACTTTCAAATTTAATATCAAAATCAGGGTGCTAAATTTTCTCGCTGCAGCGCAAAAATCACTTTCCCACTTGTCTATTGGAAAATTAAATATTTGGGCAAATTAACTATACATGGTGTCGCATCGCAGTACCTTGTGGACAAAAGAATATGGGATATTCCTGAGTTAATTTAAAAAAAATTCCACTGCAGACATGTCCGGAAATGCACCGTTGCAGAATCCACTGCAGACATGTCCGGAAATGCACCGTTGCATTTTAAAAATATTTTATTTTATTTTTTGGTGCATCACTGAAATTGAAATATTTTCTACCATTGTTGACGGAAATAAACAAAATTAGATTTGTATATAGATACATACTATCTATGTTCTGTTCTTCGTTTATTCTTGGTATCGCTGCGTGAAGTTTATTGTTCAACTTGTTGCTAATTGATGTTTTATGCTCTGAACAGCGATTACAGAACCTTCCGAGTTACGTGAAAACTCGCAAATTTCCGTTATTGTTCGAAAATGGGATATTTGTCCTTGTCATCAGGTAACACTAGTTGCGAGAATTCTCGTGACCTATTCATGGTCAATTCTTATTTATATGAATTTTTGTATGATTTCTTTCTTACGTATTTATAATATATGATTTTATGTATGGCGAGTATCATTATTATGCAAATATTACAAATATTATAAATATTTTTGTTTTAATGTTACTTATGTAATTCAATTATTATATACTATAAATGAAAATACTATGAATAAAAATGAAATGCAATTTTTTCAATAGTATATATTAATATTTTAATAGACTAATATAAATATTATATTCTAATTAATAGAATAATATTAATAGATAAAAGAAAGCCGCATTTTCAAGGCATTAATCAACTTAAATATTTTTTTTTTTAATTTTCATATTCTTAATTTACTTTTGTACATTTTGTAATTTACTCATTTCTTAATTTACTTTTGTACATTTTGTACGTTGATTAACAATTATGTAGTCAATTTGATTTCTGATGACTATTTTTATTATCCTTGGGCGAGACCCATGAATATTTTCTCCTTCCTGGTATGTCAAACCATGTATTAGTAATAGTCGTCGTGATCAATGCAGAATTCCACTTCCACTAATCTATTTCCTCTACTATTTCTGCTCCCTAGACCAAACTGTTTTACTAACTGACTGATCTACTTTTGCATTCCAATCACCCATTAAAATGTCGTGTCCTTTTTTTAATAAAAAATATATAATAACTGTACTTAAAGTTATTGATGTATTCATATTTATATTATTTTTTCTATTTATAATTTATAATTTTTTGTAAAATCTTAACTTTATATAATTATCTTGTAATATATTTCTTTTTGGTGTATTCTTGTAATTTCAACTTCTTATTTAGCTTCAATTCACAACAGGAGTTTTGAAATAATTGTTAATAACAATAATAATAATTATTGTTCTTTTCCTTCAAAGATTATTATTCTGGGAAAATGAATTATAAAGTAGTATCAAAAAGAATACATATATAATAATAAAGAAGTCGCATGTGAATTTTGCAACAAAATTTTTGAATTTATTTCCACGGCCTGTGCGGGCGGCTGTATACAAGGCTGTATATGTATTATGTATATAATACATATATATATTCCTACATACCTATATATTATATTATTATATATACAAACATATATACATATATATTATATATCCATACATATACAGGCATCCCTCGTATAACCCTCGTATAACACGGTACTTAGAGAACACGGTTTTGATATTACACGGTACAAAATTTGCGATTATTATAACACGGTTTTGATATTACACGGTACAAAACTTGAGATTAATACAGGCGTCCCTCGTATAACACGGTCTTGTAAGGCACGGGTTCGATCACGGTACAAAATTTGCGATTATAACACGGATTTGATATTACACGGTTTCGTACAACACGGTTTCGATATAGCACGGAACGAATTTACCGTGTTATACGAGGGACGCCTGTATATACATTATGTATTATATATTCTTTGGTAGTATCTATTTAAAAAATCAATCGTATTAATAAATTTTCTGTATATTTTTCTTTTAACTGAACATTATGTATACTGTGCATGAATTATTATATAAAGCAAATGTATTATTGTATGTATTTAAATTTATTTTTTTATTCAAGGCTCGATTAAAAATTTCTTCACAAATTCAACAGTATCGGGAAGATATTGATATTTCCTATTCAAAATCAAAGGTATCGGCTGCAAAACAATTATTAGTACCATTCGGAACTCTAGGAGTACATAAAGATTTTTGGTCTAACAGCATAGAGAATTCTGAGAGAGAAAAATTTGACGAAATTTTGGAGAAAGTTTTAACAGAACTGGAACCGCTTGCATTACAAGAACAAGTGTTTTGCATAAATTTCTTCCAATTGGATGTAAAAGATAATCCAGAAATATCAGCGATGTCTGAAGAAAATGAATTGGAGAATTTGGATTTAAACCACAGTAAGTTTAATGTTACAAACTAAAATTCATTTTTTTCACAATATTTTTTAATCAAAAATTTATTTTTAAAATACCGATCTTTTAAAAATTGACACATAAATATAATGAATTCATAACAGGATATATTAAGTATACATTTGAATTACATAAAAATTTTTCAGAAAATTAAAATGTAATTATAAACTAATTGAGTTCTGCATACCATAAGTTTTAAATGAAAGCCAATATCCAAAATATATTTTAAATTTATTTATTATTTCTTTATAAGAATACATCCGGTTTATATAATAAATATTTTAAGATTCCTTGGTTAATTTAAAACAGTGTTGGGACAGTTTAAATTAAATTACTCAGTGAGCTACAGCGTTTTCGTTCAGATTTAGAGCTTGAAATCGTTTTCAAATTTAGAAATTCTGACATTTTATTGTATCACTCCAAAATTAGTTATATATAACTATTTTTAATATATATATTAAAAATAGAATTTTTCAAAAATATTTTGCAATTTTTCTTGATTTTGATAATTCAAGAAAAATTTGATTTTTATATATTCACATAAATCATGAATTCCGTATGGAAGATATTCCGTCGGAGATTTCCACTCCGACGGAGAAAAAAATGGAATTATGAAATACCTCGGAATCATATAAAAATATTGCCATAGCAAACACATTTTTCGTATTTTCGAAATCAGCTGATTTACTTCAAATTCAAAAATTAAATATTTTTAAAATATTTTTTTCCATACAAACTTGATGAAAATTATTTTAAAAGTATTAATTTCTGAATTTGTGTATTGAAAAATGTTTAAAATGAATAGTGTTGGGTTTTTGTTGGAACTTATTGATGAAGAAAACTTAGAAAATTACATTTAAAAAGAAACATTTTAAGCCAATTTTATTTATCAAAAGTTGACTTTAATTTCAATTTCCGCAACTGTTTTTTTTCGTAAATATTTTGTATGAACTTGACATTTCGATCGTAATATAAAATACAAATATACGAATGAAACGGATTCGAAAATGAATAATATTCCGAACAGAATTTAGAATTAGGAAGTCTCCGACGGAGCTAAAATCGAACATTTATCCGTTCCGAACGGAACCCAATTTACTTTTAATTATTTTATAACAAATTTCTTGATAATTTCATCATTATCAACTTGTATTGGAAAAAATCTTCTGTTATAATATTTATTGTTGATATTTGTACATTCAACTGACACCAAATATTAATTATTATATCTTAAAATTAATATATAAATAAAATTACAATTTTGAGTGTTTTCTTTTATTCATTCTGTAGAAGGAATAGGATGATATTGAGATGACATCACGGCAGAATATTCCAAACGCACCCGATTAAAGGAATAAATGGAATAATTCGAAAATTAATATTTACCCTTTAAGCAATCGGATTCCGAATGGATTCAAAAATGAAGTCTAATTTATATGGGCAACTTCATTTCGGATTCCGTTTGGAATCCATTCGGAATACTTCCATGTTCCTAAATGAGAAAAATTTCTTAACTCATGAGTTCATGTTTGCTTCAATTTTAAGTTCATATTGAATTAAGTTTTAGTTCACTTTGGGTTCAATTTGAATTCGTTCTGGCTTCAGTTTGAATTCATTTTGGTTTAAAAAAGGAAGCCAAATTAAACTAAAACTGAATTCAAAATTAACTCAAAATGAAGCCAAAAGGAAGCAAAAATTAGGTTAAATTGAAGCCAAAATGAAATTTATTTTAAATATTCATTTTACTCATAACATATATAACAAATTTATCACAATTTTAAAATATTTTTTTGATAATTAATAATAAGAGGATTTATAATTCTACCTCTTAAATAATAAAATATGTTTCAAATATTTAATACAAACTAATATAAAAATTCACACACAATACTAAAATAACTAAATGTTTTTGTTAGGAAAAAACTTTTTTTTTTGTTTCTGTACGGATATGCTTATGTGTGAGAGTATATTGTCTTTTTACATGAAAAATTCAGATTCAGAACGGATTCCTTTTGGGTTCATAAAAATGGAATCCGAATAATGCATAAAGGGTAACTTTGTTAGTTTGTCAATTTTTTCTAGGTTATATAATTATCTATAAATTCAAAATTTTGTTGTTTATTATTAATAAAAGTGTAAGTTTAGAATAAAGAATATTGCATTTATTCTTCCTTTCTCCTTAGTACGAAAAAATTTTATGTAGAATATTCCGAATAAAAAAACACCGAATAAAAAAACACGGCGTGTTTCTTATTTTTCTGCTCAGATCAATCTGATCAATCTGATTGCTGTTTCTTATTTCAATTTATTTCAGATTAGTCAGATTGATTTTTTTGATCGGAGAATTTTTTCAGATTTTTCAGATTTATTATTGCTTGTAGCATTGTTTTTAAATAACTGGATAAATCACCGACGCTGCATACTTTCGTCAACAGGTGCGGCCACATACACCATTTTCAGAAATTTTAAAAATAAATTGAAAATAAGTGAGCAGCAAAATAAATTCTCTCTTTGAATGAGAAAATAAGAAAAAAAATGATATTCCTTTTTTGCGTTTTTTCTTTTTTGTTGATTTTTTAAGTTTTTGTGGCCTTAGAATTTTTATTTTTATTTTATGTTAGTGAAAATTAATATTTGTCAAGAAATTTTATAATGCATGTTTATTATTTTTGTACAGAATTTTTGATTTTACTTTATTTTATGTAAAAAAATTTATTTTTTGAAAAACCTTTAAAAAAATTAATTTATAAAAAATATGTATTATCTCTGATGGGGATTGAACCCGAATATTATTTTTCATACAAATACCTACATGAAAAAAATTAGTTTTGTCTTATATATGATTGTTTTGTCTTATATATGAATCATCCCCGTACTAACACGGCTATTCAAGGCCTCACTTGTGTGGGGACATATACCGAAGGCATGGACAGAGGTCAAGGTAGTATTTATTCCAAAAGTCGGCAAAAAAAACGATGGAAACCCTAAAAATCTGCGGCCGATCAGTCTGTCATCGTTTATACTGAAGACACTGGAAAAAATCATAGAACGGTTCATCAGAGATACAATTCTCACGGTAAACCCGCTAAATAAACACCAATATGCCTATCAAGCAGGCAAATCAACAGAGATGGCGCTGCTAAATCTTACAAGTGAAATTGAGAAATCCATGACACATAAGGAGGTAGCGCTAGTAGCATTCATGGACATCGAAGGAGCTTTCAACAACACAACACATGAATCCATGATAAAAGCGATGATCGAAAAGGGTATCAGTGGATCGATTTGCAGATGGACAAAATCCATGTTGACCAGCAGAATCATCGAAATATCCCTTGGCAGCACACAGGTTAAAGCGAAAACCAATAGAGGCTGTCCACAAGGCGGTGTCCTATCACCACTCTTGTGGTCACTCGTGGTCGATAAACTATTGGTCAAGCTACAAGAAAAAGGCTTTGACTGCCAAGGATATGCGGACGACCTAGCAGTTATCATCAAAGGTAAATTTATAAATACTCAATGTGAATTACTCCAAAGGGCGTGCAACATAGTGGAAAACTGGTGTATATCAGAAGAACTTCGAGTGAATCCAGCCAAAACCATTATAATTCCGTTCAGCAGAAAACACAAAATAGAACATCTAAAGAAACCAACGATGTTCGGAGCGGAACTAGACTTCTCGAAAGAAGTCAAATTCCTAGGAATTAACCTGGACCACAAACTAAAATGGAACAGCCACATAAACTACACAATAAAGAAAGCACAATTATCCTTGTGGACTTGTAGAAGGATATGTGGAAAAACTTGGGGAATACATCCAAAGATAGCCAACTGGATGTATCTCTCAATTGTCAGGCCGATCATTACCTATGCATCGGTGATTTGGTGGAGTAAAACTAAACAACTAAACGTCCAGCGCAAGCTAAATAAACTTCAAAGAATGGCTTGCCTAAACACCACTGGAGCAATGAGCACTACACCGACATCAGCAATGGAAGCACTGCTGAACCTTCCCCCATTACACATATTCATAGAAGAAGAAGCAAGAATGGGGGCCATGAGAATAAAGGGCTTCCAAGGCCCGGGACAAGAAAAACTAAATCACCATCCGTCTATAATATTAGCTACGGAGAACGAACCATATCTCGACATGCCAAGAGATGATGGTACAATTACGTATAAATTCAAAAAACCATTCAAGGTAATCATCCCGGACAGGAACAACTGGGAAACCAGCAAACCAGCTGAATCAGAGATAGAATGGTACACAGACGGATCTAAAACAGACGAAGGAGTTGGATCCGGCGTTTATGGAAAGAGGCCTAGATTCAATAAAGCACAAAGCTTAGGCGCCATAGCCACGGTATTTCAAGCAGAGGTACACGCCATACAGATGTGTGCAAATGAAAACATACGAAGGAAATACGTGAACAAAACAATCACAATCTACTCGGACAGTCAAGCGGCTCTCAAGGCACTTGACTCGACTCAAATTAAATCAAAGGTAGTACTAGATTGTCATAACATCCTAACCAAACTAGGAGCAACCAACAAACTTATAATATCTTGGATTCCTGCGCATGTTGGTCATGAAGGAAATGAGAAAGCGGACGAACTAGCAAAAAGAGGAGCCAGTTCATCATTCCAGGGCCCGGAACCGGTCTTAGGAGTTTCAAAATGCTTCCTAAAAGCTAAAATTAAAAACAAAACAACATCATCCCAATTAACTGCATGGAACGAGAAGGAAGGCATTAGACACTCGAAACTATTCATTAAAGGACCGTCAAAGAAAAGAGCGAGAGAGCTTTTGCAGTGCAGTAGGAGAAAGGCCAGAACAGTCACTGGCTTCCTCACAGGCCATTGGAGGCTGAGGAAACATTTACACAACATGGGACTTTCACACGATCGAGTGTGTAGATTCTGCCAAGAAGAAGATGAAACAGCGGAACACCTAATATGCAACTGTATGGCTCTAATTCAAAGAAGGCTAAAATATCTACACAGTTATATACTAAATCCATCAGAAACATGGAACCTATCTCTGTCGGACCTCTACGGCTTCATTAACAGTATTGGTCTAGCAGATGAGTAACCAAGAGGGTAGTCACAATAAGCCAGATGGCTGCAGTGATGAGGCTTTTTACTGGCCGACCCTGTATTCAAACCTAACCTAACCTATATATGATTTGATAACCTTATAAACATTTAAACATTATGTACATACACATATATATAAAATTGAAAAATTAAAATTAAATTAATTTGTTTAAAAATGCTTTATAAAAAAAATAAGTAAAAAAAAATAATTTAAAAAACTATCGTCCCTGATGGGAATTGAACCATATATATATAAATATATGAAAAATATGAAGCAAAAGTTTGTCCTGCCTGTCTATGAATAGTCATATTACAACCATGGCTGATTCTTTCCATATATTCGCATAATACAATATGTATATATTTATTATATATGTGTAATATGATTATGTATATATGTATAATTAATATGTATCACTCATAACACACGACAACTTTTTTCATATGTTTACATTTTGAAAAATAACCGTCGGAGACAATATTTTTTTTAAATTATTTTTTTAAAGCATTTTTAAAAAAATTAATTTAATTTCAACTTTATATATACATATGCTTAGATGTTTATATGGTTATCATTCATAAGGACAAAGCTGATTTTTTTAGGGCTTTTTTTTAAAAAAAAATCCCTTATGTTAACGCTTTTCTGTCCGTCCGTCTGTCCGTCCGTCTGTCTGTCTGTCCGTCTGTCTGTCCGTCTTTCTGTCCGTCTGTCCGCTGTAAACAATAAAAAGCAGTTATTTCACATAGTTACTGTACTCACAAGTTCATGATAAACCAACCAATAGAAAGCTTGATTTATTGAGAACCAGATGTAATTGATATAATTTTAGAATTCGGCCGGTAGGCGGCGCTATTCGCATTTTGCCAAAACATCTTTTTCCGAATAAAAATGTAATTTAATATAGTAAATGTGCACCAAAAATGAAGTTTGACCACTCGTTGGAAAGGTATTTAAGAGTAGAATACGATGTCAGTAACCATATTTCAAATTTATACCGCTAGAGGCGCTGAATGGTAAAATATATAAAATGTTAAATTTTAAAATGTGATTTCCAATAGTCAATAATTCCCAAAAATTAGGTTTAATGTCGCATATGAAAGGTAGTAAGTAGTAGTATAAAATCACAGTTGTTATAATTTTAGTTTCTGCCACTAGAGGGTGCAACATAATACTCAAAATATGCAGTTACAGTAGATAATTTAAAAAAAGCCCATGATTATAAAACTACTGATCAGTAGTTCGGCTGCGCGGCATTTTTTCATATATTTGTATGAAAAAATTATGAAAAATAACATTCGGGTTCAATCCCCATCAGAGACAATATTTTTTTTTTAAATATTTTTTTTTTTATTATTTTTTTTAATAAAGTAAAATCAAAAATCGTGTAAAACAAATTATAAGAATTCATTATATAAAATTTTTTGACAAATAATAATTTTCCGTAACATAAAATATGAAAAAATAAAAAAATTCCCTACATTGAATTTTTTATTCTTCTCAAAATGATTTTTTTCTTTTTATAGCAAAATAAAAATTCTCAAGGCCATAAAAACAACAAAAAAGGAATATACTCTAAATAATTTTCTCACTGAAAGAGAGAAAAATTAAAAAATAATATTGTTTGTTAAAAGCAATACATGCGCCTGATGCCCAAATATAACAATATTTTTTTTTAAATGATGATTTATTTAGTTATTTAAAATCAATGCTTGTGGCTAACTTTGTGCTTGATTTTTTTTTGTTGCGGTTGCGGCTAAACTTTATTTTACAATAATTTTTTTAAACTATTATTTTTATTTCCATTTTTTTGTAAATTAATAACAATAAATATTATAAAAAAATAAAAAGTAATATTTAATGAAAAATATTACAGAAATTGTTATTTAAATTTAAAAATAATTTCGAAAAATCTGTCTAGTGAAATAAGAAACAGTCAGATTTTTTTCAGATCAAAAAACGCTACAATGTTGCCGTGTAAAATAAAAATATTGGTCGGCAACTCTTGAATTCTCAAATTTCGGAAATTATTTTTCAATTTAAATAACAATTTCTGTAATATTTTTCATTAAATATTAGTTTTTATAATATTTTATCATTATTAATTTACAAAAAATATAAATAATTAAAGAAAATAGGTTAAACAATTTATTGAGATATGACAAACTTATAATAGTTTAGCCATAATAACAAAATCAAGTACAAAGTTAGCCACAAACAATAAAAAATTTGAAAAATCTGAAAAACTACGCCAATCAAAATAATCAATGTAACTAATCTGAAATTGAAATAAGAAACAGCCATCAGATTGATCAGATTGACCTGAGCAGAAATAAGAAACAGTTTCAGATTAATCAGAAATGGCATTTTAAAGTGAGTTATAGCATATTCCATTTCATGGCATTCCACTTTTAAAAAATTGCATGAGATATCCCTATAAGAAAAATAAGCGAATTCGCTTTTGGCGAACCATATACGAACTGGATAAGTAACGCCTTTTTAATAAACTATAATTTATGCATCTTATAATAATATTGTAAATTGTATCTTATAATAATATTGTGTTTAAATATAATAAAATAAATATTAATAAGTAATTTTGTGTTCTATATAATAAATTAAATAATAAAATTAATAAAAAATCTTATTAATAAGTAAGTGGTGAAATAATTATTTATAGTTGAATGTTAATGTTATTATTTATTGTTAAAAATTACATTTTTTATATGAAATAAATGCTAAAAAAATAAAAATATTACTTTTCCGTATTTTTTATATCTAGAAATAAAATCAGTTCGTAAACGGTCCGAATTTGGCGGTTCCAAAACGAATCGCTGCAGCGTTTCGTAAACGGACCGATTTTAGCGAACTCTTGGCGTTACGTTTTTTTTCTACTGTTCTTATTCTAACATTTACTTTTCCGGTTCGCTTACGAACTGCCAAGGCGGTTCGTAAACGAACTCAAATATGAACAAAAGACTTCGCCGGCGGTTCGTTTACGGTTCGCTTTTCTTAAAGGGATCTCATAAAGAACTGTCATTTTATGCAACAGCAAAATAGGTATTGCATATTATGAGTTAGTGAGTTATGATGTTTTCAGTTCACTTACCAGTTTTCTTATTGAACGTTCAGGGTTTCAACGAATTCTCTCTTGAACAATTTTATTACAGATTTTGTTCTTATCGAACGTTTTCGACCGGTTCTTCGACGTTCATTTATGGAGAAGGTGTCATTATATCTCCTAATTGTCCTGTATATAAAATCACGCTGACTCCAACTTTTCTCAAGTCTTTAAAAATGCTCAGCGGATGTTCTCCTTTCAAAATTTTTTTATTACGATTTTTTTATTTATTGTTGAGTTTTTAAGTTTTTATGGCCTTAGAATTTGTATTTTGCTTTATTTAAAGACAAATTTCATTTTGTGAAGAATAGAAAAATTCAATCTAGAGATTTTTTTTATTTTTTCATATTTTATTAGGGAAAATTAATTTTTCAAAAAAAAATTATATAATGAATGCTTATTATTTTTTTTACAGGATTTTTGATTTTACTTATATTTTTGCTTCATATTAAATATAATATGAAGCTTTGTGGTGCAGAGCAAATTTCGAAATTTTTTTTTCGAGATTTTGAATTTTTTCTTACGTTTTAGATGTCAGAGAATCAGAATCAGCAAAAAAAATTTCGTGTCCGCCGTACGCAAAGCAAAAATTGACTTTTTGAATCGCTTAGAAATAGTACTAAAACACATTCAATTGAAACCAAAAATTTACAGAAAGGTAAACTAAGGATGGAATTTTATGCTTATGGTATCCTTTTCCGAATAATATACCTGCAAACCCCCTTCATGGAGCGTGCATAAAATGTGCATAAAAATGCACAATTTTGAGCATGTCAAAAAACACACCTTAATATAGTCGGATCTTTACCCTGTTTCACAGTTTCATGAATAGACACCATACAACAGATTTTGTTCTTATAAGAAAAATTTAGAGCCCTGGTACCCCGCCCCCTTATTTAATTAGAGCCCTGGGTCCCCGCCCCCTTATTTAATTATAATTGAATTTTTGAAAATTGATATGCACATAAAACCAGTACGATTTCACGTAAAACATTATAACTATTAAAATAGGTAGAACAAGTTAGCACCTTTCCATTCCATATAAAAAAAATAATCCCCGCCTTTTTTAAGTGGGTGAGGGGCTTATATATGAAACAAGTTACAACCCCTCAGCGGGGAAGTTTATTAAAGAAGTGAGAAATAGGTTTCTTCATTATACTATAATACACCTTCTACATAAAAATCAGCCTCATACCTGTACCCCCCTTCATTTTACTAGTGAAAGAATTTTTATGGGACTATTAAAATTGTATTTTTAGTATTTAAAATGATCATAGCATATGAAACATTTAATATACGGCCTATTATCTTATAAGTTAGATATAATAGGTTAGTATCTTTCGAAATCATTCAAAATTTTCACCCCTTTCCCTTTTTATACGGGCGAGGGGGTATATTTATAAAACAAGATGCAACACCTCCTCGGGAAACTGGATTGAAAAAATAAGAAATAAGTTTTTTTTAAATACTATTTTAGACCTTATGCGAAAAAATTTTTTCCGTACCTGCAACACACTCTATTCTTCATCGCTTAGAAATGCAACATTTCAAAATTTATTATATAGTTTATGAAAATTTAATTTTTGGAACTTAAAATGACTATAAAATAAGCCACAGTTTAGATATAAACTTGAAATTTATAAATTGTGTGCAATAGGTTTGTGGTAATCCAAATCACTCCAAATTTTAACATGCTGCTCTTTTTTGGTGGAGGATGGGGTATATTTAGAAAACAAGCTCCATGCCTTCCGCGGGGGGCTAATTTAAAAAAATGAAAAAATACTTTTTTAACAATGAAATTTTACACCTTGTATAAAAAAATCAGTCCCACCCCCTCAACCCTCTTTATGTTAGTTGTATTTGAATTTCGATATTTTCAAAGTAAAATTTTTGAAATTCAAAATGGCTATAAAATGGTCCAGAGTTTATGTACGACTTTCTTACTTCTATGCCAGGTACCATAATTTCAAACCTTGCGAAATCACTTAAAATTGTAAACCACCATTTTATTAAAGTAGAGGAGGGGGTCTATTAATGAAATAAGAAATATACCCTATGCGGGAGACTATATCAAAAAAATTAAAAATTGGTTTCTTCATAATACTATTCTACACCTTGTGCATAAAAACGAGACCTGTACCTTCAACCCTCTTCATTTTACAGGGGTAAAAATTTCGACATTTTAAAAATTAATATTATATTGGATATACAATTTCGAGTATTTATTTATTGAAACTTAGTAATAATTTCAAATTGTACAACATTGGTAATTTTGAAAAAATTATTACTTTTAATTTTATATATATTATGTGGTTCGTGAAATTCAAATTTTTCGCAAAGGTCTTAGATTAGATATTAGCTTTGAAATATAGTTATAGCGGACCCTTCTTTAAAAGATTTCCCCACCTACCCACGAAAAAAAAGCTGCCAAATTGGAAGAGTGCTTCATATACCATTTGGATCCACCTAGGATTTAGTGAAAACGAAGATTTAAATAAAAATTATGATTTTTACAAAACTCCCAAAGTTGTACAATTTAAAATTACAATCAAGTTTTTATAAATAAGTACTCGAATTTGTAATACTATATTTATACTAAATACTCGAAATGTAATATATATATGTGTTTATTCTATAAATTTCGAACTTTTTGCCCCTGTAAAATGAATAGGGTTGTAGGTACGTGTCTCAATTTTGTATAGAAGGTGTAGGTGTGAATTTCTGAGAAAAAAATTACTCATTTTTTCAATCCAGTCCCCCGCCGAGGTATAGCAGCCTGTTTAATAGATATACCCCCTCACCCATATGAAAAGGGAAAATATTCAATTTTCATAAACTATATAATAAATTTGGAAATGTAACATTTCTAAGTGATGTAGCTTAGAGGGGGTTGCAGGTAGAGAAATAAATTTTTGGCACAAGTTGTAAGATAGTATTTTTAAGAAAATAATTTCTCATTTTTTCCAGTCCCCCGCTGAGGTGCTGCAGCCTCTTTCATAAAATTACCCCCTCACCCATAATAAAAGGGAAAGGGGTAAAATTTTTGGCGGACACGGATTTTAACATGCTGCTCTTTTTTGGAATCCCTGACATCTAAAACGTCCAGAAAAATCAAAATCTCAGAAATGTTTTAGAAACGTTCCAAAAACATTTCGAAAACATTTTTGTTTTGCTTATTTGGTGCGGACAAGCCGCGAGGATTGAAATGAGGATTGAACCCGGATGTTATTTTTTACAATTTTTTCATACAAATATATGAAAAAAATTAGTTTTGTCTTATGAATGATAACCATACAAACATCTAAACATATACATGCATATATATAAAGTTGAAAATTGAATTAATTTGTTTAAAAATTCTTTAAAACAAAATAAGTAAAAAAAATTTTTTTTTTTTTTTGTTTGCATTTGGCATATGAAAGAACTAAATCTGGTCACCTGGACCATCAGTTTTACTTTATGTATCTTAACTACTTTTACGTATAGAATTCATGGAAATTCATTACTTCCATAAAATCTTTTCATATATTTATTGTTGCTATATTAACGTCCAATGTTACTAGATCGATAGGTCTTTTTCTTTTTAATCTTCTATTTTCTGTTGTAATCTCTGCTATAATTGCTGCTTCCGCATTTGTATGATTTAGTAGCTTTAGATGATGTTTAATTACATTTTTTTTAATTTCATCTTCGACGTAAGGAATTTTTAGATCCTTGTGTAGATCCCTGTTTCTAATGTACCATGGCGCGTTCACTATATTTCTTAAAACTTTATTTTGGAATCGCTGTATCATATCCGTGTGGCATCTACTGGCGCATCCCCAGAGTTGGATTCCGTATAACCAGATTGGTTCAATTATTTGGTTATATTAGTAACTTGTTATTCGTTGATAACTTTGAATTTCTTCCGATAAGCCAGTACAATTTATTATACTTTATATTCATCTCCATTATTTTTATTTTTATATGCTCCTTCCATTTTAATTTTGTGTCCAGCGTCATTCCCAAATATTTAGCTGTATTTGCATATGGTATTATATTTCCATTTATCAGGACTGGAGGAGTTTGTTGGAACTTTCGATTTGCAAAGATTAAGTGTGTAGATTTATTTTCATTGATTTTAATTTTCCATTTTTCAGTCCATAGCATTTGAGGCTCTTTGAATTTTTACAGTTGCTTCATTAAGGTTTTCATCTGATGCTATGATAGACGTATCATCAGCAAATGTTGCTACATGGACATCATCTGATGTAGGGAGATCACATGTGTACAACAAATATAGCATTGGACCTAATATGCTACCCTGAGGAACACCAGCTTCTATACTTTTTAGCTCTGAAAATTCATTTTCCTTCTTTACCCTGAAATGTCTATCTCTTAAATATAATTTTAAAAATTCTACATGCTGTTTTGGTAGCAGTTTATTTAGCTTATGTATTAGTCCTTCATCCCAAACCTTATCAAAGACTTGTGCGACATCCAGAAAGATGGCAGTACTGTAGTGTTTTTCTTCAATTGCATTTTCAATGAAATTTGTGATTCGATGCACTTGTTCGACTATTGAGCTCTCTGAAACCAAATTGGAATGAAGGAATAATTTTTTTTTGTTCAACAATATTTTTTAGATTTTTTATATATATTTTTTCCATAACTTTAGACATCACTGGTAAGAGTGAGACTGGTCGATATGATTTAACATCGTTCAGCGGTTTACTAGGTACACTCGGAACTGTTCTCAGTCTATCTAAATGCAGCATTAATGAGTAGAGTTAGCATAACTATACCTTTTTTCGGTAACTGCGATAGAATTTCTGATGTTATTAAATCATAACCTGGTGATTTGTTTTTTTCAGTTTATGGATTATTTCACTTACTTCTGTTGAATTGGTTAGTTTAATGCGTGTATCATATTATCTGGATCCTCAAGCGTAGCACTGTTACTGGTATCATTTGGCTTAAAAATGTTTGAAAGATGTTCTGCGAATGTTTGTGCTTTTTCCAAATTATTTGCCCATGTTCCATCTCTTTTTTTGACTTCTAATAGATGATTTGATGTTACAGTAAATACAGATCGGTTTTCTTTTAAGTCTTCTGCTTCTGCCTGATTCTTCTGCTAAGGATCCCGCTTCCTCATTAACGTGATTTAGTAGTTTTGTATGATGTTTGACTGCTGCCTTTTTAATTTCAAACTCAACATAGTTTACATTTAGATCTTTATGCAAATCTTTATTTCTTACGTACCACGGCGCGTTGACTATATTTCGTAACACCTTATTTTTGAACCGTTGTATTTTTTCTATATGGCATTGGCTAGCACATTCCCAAAGTTGGATTCCATACCGCCATATTGGCTTGATGATTTGATTGTATAAAAGTAGTTTGTTATAAGTTGACAACTTCGAATTCCGACCAATAAGCCAGTATAATTTATTGTATTTGATGTTTAGTTCAGTTAGCTTGATTTTTATGTGCTCTTTCCACTTGAGCTTAGAATCCAGCGTCATACCTAAGTATTTAGCAGTGTTTACGTATGGTACTATGATACCATTAAGATGAATAGATGGGATTTGCTCAATTCTTCGATTTGTAAATATTATATATGTAGACTTACTTTCGTTGATCTTGATTCTCCATTTGTCTGTCCATTTTTGAATAGCGTTGTTTGCAACTTGTGTATATTCTTGTGCGCCGGATCTCTCGTGAACTGCATTCTTTACATTACTGGCTCAAGATATTAATGATCTGCAAAAGTGGCTACAAGTACTTCTTTTGGTGTTGGCAGATCGCAGGTGAAGAGTAGATATAAGATTGGCCCTAGAATGCTCCCCTGTAGTACACCAGCTTCTATATATTTCAGTTGCGAATATTCATCTTCCTTTTTTACTCTAACTAAAGCATATATTTTTTACTCTAACTAAAGCATATATTTTTTAAGTATGATATAAGAAATTCTACGTGCTACTTCGGTAGTAACTTGTTTAATTTATATATTAAACCTTCATGCCAAACCTTATCAAAAGCTTGCGCTATGTCCAGGAAAATTGCTGAGCTATATTGTTTTTCATTTATGGAATTTTCAATTGTATTTGTAATACGATGTACTTGCTCAATAGTTGAGTGACTTTCTCGAAATCCGAACTGGAACGATGGTATTAATATTTTTCATCAACTATTGGCTTTAGGCTTTGCAGATATAACTTCTCCATAAGCTTGGACATAACCGGCGTGAAATCGGTCGATAGGATTTAGCACCGTTTGGTGGTTTACCCGATTTAAGTATCATTATTACCTCTGCGACTTTCCACGAGTCCGGAATCGTTCTTAATCTGTAGCTGGCGTTGATTAATTGTGTTAGCATGACTATTGCTGTTTTTGGTAGTTGAACTAGAATTTCCGCAGTTATTAGATCATACCCTTTGTTTTTTGTTTTTTGTAAGTTTTGTAATTGCTTCGATTCGATGACAGCTTTTGGAGTGCCTGAGTTTATTGCCTTGTATACGGTGTCTAATGTAGTGTCTTTCCCAAGTCGTTTCTTGCCCCAGATCCGTTGATTTTTTTAATTGGCGGATCATGAGAGATCGGAGATTTGAACTTTTTTGCCGCTTCCCAGAGCGAGAAGTTTGTTTTTTATCTGCCGAAAGGTTTTCCAGGTAGTTCGCCATGTTGGTTTCCTTTATCTTCTGTATTTCTCTTTTAAGTTGCTGTTCTTTATTGTTCAGTATATTCTTGTGCGCCGGATCTCTCGTGATCTTCCATCGTTTTCTAGCACGCCTCCTTTTAGCTACCAACTCTTTAATTTCTGTTGCATAATTTATGCCTTTAGTTCGAAGTATTGTGTTTTTTGTATTGTTCCAAGCTGCATTTTGTATCACCTTTGTAAACTTTATGACTTCTTCTTCTAGTTGTTGTTCATTTCTGAGCTTAACTTTTAGGTTTATTGAATTTTCAACTTGTTTTTAAAACTTTTCCAGTCCGTTTAAGGTTGGTCGTGGAGTTTTCTTGTTTATACTTTCGCTTAGATTCATTATGACAGCTGAAGGGTCTGAGTTTAAGTCGTAGTTATCTTCTAATTCAACATAGTTGGCGTAAACTTTTTTTGATATGAAAAAGTAAAGTAAATCTGGAACTTTATTGCTGTCTGTCGGCCAATATGTTGGTCTTCTAGTTGAGTGATAGCTACCTCCATTTTGGTTAATAGCAGCTAGCAATTGATTTCCTTTAGTGGTAGAGATCCTTGATCCCCAGTTAACATGCTTCGCGTTGTAATCTCCTCCTGTAATATATCTTTATCCTAGATTTTGCAGGATATTTAGGTAATCTGTTTAGGTAATAATTTGTTTTTAGGTTGAACTTCGGCGGGCAGTAAATTGTTCTAATAGTGAGTTTTTGTGAACCCGTTTCTACGACGATCATTGAGAGTTGGATTTGATCTGTTTGCATGCTGTGTTCTAAGTAGTGTTTTATGTTTTCTTTCACTAGAATCGCACTACCCCCTTTAGCTTGTTCTCCAGGATGATTGCCAAAGTAGCTTTTACAGCCTTTAATGTTAAAAAATGTTTGATTGGTCATATGTGTTTCTGACAGTAAACATATGTGTGTTTTTAGCATGTTAAGAAATATTTCTAATTCGTTCTTAATCCATTTGCATTCATTGGTAGGAACTAGGTTATTTAATTCGCTGTCAAGTTATTTGAACCTAATGTCAGTTCCAAAAACCTGACTCAGTCCCAATGAAACATGTTTTATATGTATTAATTGTCAAAATTTTTGTTTATGTAAACAGTTTTGTAAACAATGAATTTTTGGTTATGTAAACAGTTTTGTAAAAACAAAATATTTTTTTTACAAACAAAAATTTTTTTTTAAAAGTCAATGAATTTTATTTTTTTAAATAAAAATTTTATTGCAATAAATAATTTTTTTGGCTTCTTGTAGTTCATTTTCAAGCTTTAGTATTCTATGGTTTTCTAAGATGTTGGAATTTCACCTTCTGAATGTATTTTTTTCCTTTTAGGTGTGCTCTCTTCTCCGTTGTTGCTGTCGTTCAGGAGACTGATAATTGAGCGTTGGTAAATATTTATTTTCTGATTTTGCATCAATACCGATGTTGGCGAGTTCATTTCTGACAAATCTGCCATAGATTTACTATAAATATAGGCCTAATATAGGACAGACGCTTATGGTTTTATACGCCTCACTCGTATATTCGCTGACCCATACTACACCAACTGGGGTTGGTTACCAGTTCTTTCATAAGGGTTGCTCAACTTAACAGGGTAGACGCTTGTAGGTGCGATTTGGCGTTGAGTAGAAGAGGTTTATGTGACTGGAATCCATCAACTATATGACCGCATTTTACCCCATTTCTATATATGTATATATGGCAGATTTTTTTCCTTATTATATATATATTTATTATATATGTATGTAATATATACATATATTATATGATTATTGATTATGTATATATAATAAAGATTTATGCATCATTCATATATCATAAGACAAGACAATTTTTTTTATATGTTTACATTTTGAAAAGTAACACTGTGGTTCAATCCCCGTCAGAGACAAAATTTTTTTTTAATTAATCTTTTTAATTTTTTTTAAAGCATTTTTAAAAAATAATAATTTTGAATTTGATTATGTATTATACATATGTAGGTACATAATGTTTATTTACATGGTTATCATTCATAGATAAAAAAACTTTTATATATAAACATATGAAAGTTTATATTTATGGAAAAAAAATTATGAAAAATAACACCTTGGTTCAATCCCCGTCAGAGACAATATTTTTTTCTTAATTATTTTTTTCAAAAAAACCAAAAAAAAATTAAATATTAAAAAGTAAAATTAAAAATCCTGGAAAAAAAATAATAAACATTCATTATAAAATTTTTTGACAAATATAAATTTTCCCTAACATAAAATATGAAAAAATAAAAAAATTCTCTAGATTGAATTTTTCTATTCTTCTCAAAATCATTTTTTTCTTTATAAAGCAAAATAAAAATTCTCAATGCAACAAAAATCGCAAAAGAGTAATATACATAAATAATTTTTTCACTGAAAGAGAGAGAAATGAAAAATAATAATGTTTGTTAAAAGCGATACATGCGCCCCCGTCTCACAAATATAACAATAATTTTTTTCAAATGATGATTTATCCAGTTATTTAAAATCAATGGTTTCACAAATAAAAAATTTTTTTAAATATAAAAAAGTGAAATCAAAAAAACCTGTAAAAAATTAATAGTAAATATTCAGTACATTGTATACGAGTTTTTGACAATTTTCCCTAACATAAAATAGGAAAACAAAAAAATTTCTCTATACATTGGATTTTTCTATTTTCGCAAAATGATTTTTTTCTTTAAATAAAGTGAAATAAAAATTATCAAGGCCATAAACTTAAAACTCAACAAAAAACTTCAAAAAGAAATGTAAAATAATTTTCTCACTGAAAGAGAGAATATATTTTGCTGCTCACATATTTTCAATTTATTTTTCAAATTTCTGAAAATGGTGTATGTGGCGGTATCTGTTAACGAAAGAAGCAGTGTTGGTGATTTATCTAGTTATTTATAATCAATGATAAACTAATGTTAAAGAAGAAATACTAAAATTGGGTGTTAGTAGTCATTGGTGCACTTTGGGTTGGGATCCAAATCGCGTGGGTGGTGGGTGGCAGGTGTGAAATTAATGGTGTTTTTAATGGGTGTCGTTAATTAGATGTCGTTAATGAGTAATTAATGGGGTGTGCTTAATGGGTGTTGTTAATGAGCGTTGTTAATGGGTGTTGTTAATGAGCGTTGTTAATAGGTGTAATTAATGGGTGTGGGGTGATGCCAAGGTAATTAGGTCATGGACTAATTGCTCGTTCCGTTGGTTTTTCTCTTCTTCTTCCTATGTTGTTTTGTATGTATGTATGTATGAGTGTGTGTGTGAAAAATTATTCTGGAAAAAAAGTTTTGACTTTGTGGGGAATCATACAGAGATTAAAATGTTTAATAAGTCTGTGCTCTACCTGCTGAGCCATCAATTTAATTTGGTATTGTTGTTTATAATGTATATATAAAATCGCTATATAAATTGCATTGATATATAAATAAGAAAAATTATTTAAAAGTAAAATATTTGGTCTAAGCGGGGAATCGAACCGCGATTAAAATGTATAACAAGGCAACACTCTACCTAATGAGCTATCGACTTAGTTTGCATTTGTGCTTTATAATTCAAATATATACATTTTTAGTCTGTGTTGTATGTAAATATAAAAAATATGAAAAACAAACCCTGGGTTTGTCAGAAGCACATTTCCTCAAAATCGTCTCATATAGAACTATGAGCTATTGTAAAATAATGGGAATTCCTTTACGTGTATAGTATTTTTTAGTAGTATTTTCAATGTACTATACATAAAAATGAAATGGTAAATATAGGTAAAAAATGTGTCCTTGTACGATTTTATTAATTTTTTTTCCTTTCAGTTATTATTCCAGGAAAATATATATAAACTTATCATTTAAGTTTTCTCTAATTTTGCTTTTAATTGAACATAATGTGATATGAAATAATATCCAATATTCTATTTATATAGCTCCTAAAAATATGCAAAATATTGTTTTTTTGCTAAATTTTACATGATTAAGCATTTTGATTAATTATAAAAGTAATGCAAATGATTATAAATTATTAATTAATGCACTTAAAAGAAATAAGATTTTCAAAAGTTTTCTCAATATTTGTTTTCAGAAATATTGTGCGGTTATAATTATACAAGTAAATTAAAAATGTAATTTTTTGTTTTTCGAAGGGCCACAACTGAAAGGGGAGGGGAGATACGGATACAATTTCTTTAGAGACTCTAGCTATTTTTAGGATATCTCTTTGGTACATAAATTTCAGCCTTCCATAATAAGCAGTTTGGGAAATACAGGGTGTTAAAAAAACTAAAAAAAGTTTTATGAAGATAACGGTATTTTTATACATCAAAGAATTAAATTTTAAAATATTTGTTAATTAATTAAGATAAAAGATTTTCCTATGTTATAGCATTTACAGACCTCAAAAATTCTTATTGATTTAAAAGTTATTGGATGTTCAATATGGACAATTTTCGAACTTGGAGGGGGAATAACTCGGAGGGGACAAGAGATAGAGGAAAATTTTGTTCTACTGGACCTATTATTTTATTACTATCTATCTATGGTAACACTCTATAAGACTCTATCTTAATAGATGTAGAAGTTTGTGTAAACGGACAGACGGACAGACAGAGTGAAACTAATATACACATTTCTTCCAATTTGGTTGGAAATGTGCTAAAAAAAGTAAATGTATTTATAAAAAAGTTTGTCATATAGAATTTTTTTCTAAAAAAGAATTTGGTTCTTATGAGATCTGAAACGCGTTGTTATGTCCCAATGACTGACATGCTACCAATTCGGCCACCGAAGTATGAGCGGCTGGTTTGAAAATGCGTGTACTTATAAACGATAGTTTACTACACATGAAAAATATTTATATATGTACTAAATTTTACATCGTATTATATGTTTTATTAGATTAAATTTTTTTATTAAATTAATTTTTATATAATAATTAAATTTTAAATAAAAATATTCAAATATATAAAAAGCACATAAAAAGTATTTTTTTTTTGTAGTACATTTTCAGATAAGAGATTATTCAGGAAACTTTTATGTATACATAAAGTGACCAGATTTTTTAATAGCAAAATCAGTAATTTTTTTTTATTTTGGGTTATTAATTAATGAAGTAAAACTACAAAATAAAATTTTTTGATATTATTATATAACATAAACAAAATAAGAAATTAGAAATGAATATTTTCGTCGAAGATTCTAAGAAAATTTATTCTCTCTTTTACTAACATGTTTATGAATTAAAACTGATATATGAAAATTGTGTGTGTATATGAAAATTATGTGTATTTTTTTTTGCTTCAGTATATGAAGCTTTGTGATCGTCTTGTTTAATTATTTTTCATAAACAACCTGGGATATGTACAGTTGTTCGCAAAAGTATACGGCCACTTCTTTTATTCTAGAATTAATAGAATTAATCTTAGACATTAAGTTTTAAATATCAGAAAACAAATAATTAATGTTTTTTTAACATTATATAATAATTAATTCATTTTTTCTCATATGTTTTTCTAGTATTATAAAGTGCGTTAGTAAAGTTTTATTATAGCAAATATTAAAAAAAAAACTTATTGAAAATGAACTGAAAAACATTAAATTTTTTGAACTAAGTAGGGTGGCCGGATACTTTTGTGAGCAACTGTATGACATTTTTGAATTTTTGCGATACGAATAAAATTATGTGTATATGAATATCTCTTCACAACACAATTTTTTTTTTTGCTTCAGTATATGAAGCTTAGTGATCGTCTTGTTTAATTACTGAAAGTGAAAATTTATTGTATAAAAAATTAAATAGAAAGTTTTTTCTTTTAAAAGATATTTTAAAAATTCTTTTATTCCAAAATTTTTTATAAATGTTTCTGAGAATTTAAATTTGATACAAATTTTATTATAGCCATATTTTTTCGGCTGCTATCTCTACCCTTAAATATAAAATGATAATTTTGATCATTTAGTTCCTTCAGTTCCTCTTCGTTCGTAATTTTGGCTGCTATTCTCTGGGGTAAAAATAAACTTAAGGGCTCGTTTCTGACCTCGTCGTTTAAATTAGTTAGTATTTGCTGACCATACTTAGTTCATTTAAAGGCGAAATCAATTACTCGGTAGGCCTTTCCGATTAAAAGATCGTTAAGTTTGGTGTAACTGCTTCATGACCAATTAACAAAAAAAAATTAATGAGTCCAAAAATAAAGTAATTAAATTTTGCGGTATATGAATATTTTTATAAAATTTTGTTGTTAAATATCCGTATAAGAGATCTATAATTTATGCATTAATATGTTTAAAATAAATAATTTTTAATTAGCTTGATAAATAAATTTGGGCATAGTTGACAATATGCTTCATTGCATGTGAATCACTTGTTCCGCTGTTTTAGGGCTTTTTTTAAAAAAAAATCCCTTATGCTAACGCTTTTGTCCAACCGATGGAAAGCTTGATTTATTGAGAACCAGATGCAATTGATAGAATTTCAAAATTCGGCCGGTAGGCGGCGCTATTCGCATTTTGCCAAAACATATTTTTTCGAATAAAAATGTAATTTTATATAGTAAATGTGCACCGAAATTGAAGTTTGACCACTCGTTGGAAAGGTATTTAAGAGTAGAATATTATGCCATTAACCGTATTTAAAATTTATACCGCTAGAGGCGCTGAAAATTAAAATATATAAAATGTTAATTTTTAAAGTGTGATTTCCAATAGTCAATAAGCCCCAAAAATTAGGTTTAATGTTGCAACTAAAAGGGAGTAAGTAGTAATATAAAACCACAGTTGTTATAATTTTAAATTCTACCACTAGAGGGTGAAACATATAATTATATTGCTTTTTAAAAATGTTATTGACCTTGGTGAATCTTTACCAAAAATGAAGGGAAAGCAAGCGCTGGAAAGCTAATATAAACTAAAATAAACCAGACATTCTCATAATCTGATTTTTTGCCACTAGAGGGCAGTAAAATACAAGTACAAAGTTGTAATTTAATATAGTAAATGTGCACCAAAAATGAAGTTTGACTACTCGTTGCAAAGGTAGTTAAGAGTAGAATATGATGCCATTAACTGTATTTCCAATTTCTACCGCTAGAGGCGCCGAATACTAAAATAGTGTTTTCCAATGTGAATAAGCTCCAAAAATTAGGTTTAATATCGCATATGAAAGGTAGTAAGTAGTAGTATGAAATCACAGTTATAATTTTCATTTCTGCGGATAGAGGGTGCAACATATACTCCAAAAATGCATTTAGAGTACGTAGTTGAATTTAAAAAAAAGCCCGTAATTATAAAACTACTGATCAGTAGTTAGGCTGCGCGGCATTTTTTTCAAATTATTGAATTTGAATGCATTGCATGCGAATATTTTTTTAAAATAATTTAAATAATAATTGTTTAACAATGGTACAAATATTTATACTCGAAAAAACTACAAAATAAAATTTTTAAAAATATACGCCTCATTAATTTTAAAAACGCATTTTTTTTAATCTTTTAATAATTTTGTATATTATACTATTATACTACTATTATATACTATACTATTATACTTATACTACAATTGATTGAATGAAAATTTAAGTTTAATAGTTCATCGAACCTAGCTAGCTAATAATAATACATGGTCAATAAATTTAATAATTTTAATGGCGAAAATTTTATTTCTAGAAGTAGTAATGCTTGACTGTTTTAAATTTACAAATTTTAATACAAATACCAACTACCGGTAATTAGTATATAAATTTAGTAAAATTTAAATAATATCTTAGTTTAAGAAAAACTTATTTTTTTTTTTTGCAGAAATATCTTTGTTATGAAAATATGTATACTTACTACACTTTATTTTTATTTTTTAACCTGTTCTTTATGAAAAGTGTTTAAAAACAATAAAATAATATGAATAACTATTTTTTCTTATTTAATAATCTTTTTATTTATTTTTATTTATTTATTTCTATTTAAATCAAACAACTTACAAGTTCTTAAATATATAAAAGAATTACAAAAGTGCAAACAAAATTTAATATTATTTTGTTAATTATTAAGACAAATGTTGCTTTTTTTTATAGCCATAAGGAACTGAATTAAAGTCCTCTAAAAAATTCCGCTTGATAGATACTGGTGCATATTTTTTTTATCTCTGGAACTGCAATTATTTCATGTTTATTTGTTCGACGGAAATTAAATGATAAAATTTTGACAGGTTCACCGCATATTTCTTCCAGTATTATATTTTTAATTGTGTCAAAATTTAATAAATTGGCTTCGTAGTTTAAACATATACCTTTAACTTTACATGTTGTCTTAATAGTATTGTCTTTTGTAGAAAATACCTTAATGCATAGTTTTTGGGTCCACCACTTACGAATTCTGTAATGTAACTATCTATACCGTAATCGTTTTCTAATTCATCTGTCATATCTCCCACAAATTCTCCAACAGGCGGTTCGTATTCATTTTGATTACTTATGTATATGACTGAGTCTGCATCATAGTAGAGAACTCGTTCATTTATCTTTTCTAAATATCCATATAATTTAAGTCTTGCTTGTGCTGTTGTGTATGCAGCAATAGTCACATTCGCAGTTGCCAGGGACGGTGATGCTTCATCTATATACTCCCAATTTACTACTATAGTATCCTCGTTTATAGGGAGCATATTATTAATAATAACAGTAGGATCAGACAGAAGTTCAAAAAGTTCAATTGGTTTATTTAAAATTTCAGTTTTTGGTAAATTTTCTCTCTGCCCGAATTTTTCCCAGAAAGAGTTCAAAATTAATTTTGCCAATGATCTTAATCCGCTATTTTTTTTCGATTTTAGATAAAATCAGTTTAATGCCTTCCTTTTCAAAAAAATTTTCAACATAATTTTCTTTTTCTGCATTCGTAGAATATTGCGCTGGAAAGCCTGAAGCAGATTGCTTCATTTCTATAAATTTGTTCATCATTGTAGCAAACAAACCCCCCGTTTTTTTATTCAAATCATATTGCTCAATCTTATATTTCCATATTTCATATATTAATATTATTTTATAATTTTTCTCAAGTGCTTTTACTACGTCGTCAATAATCCACGTACCTGTAAAAGCCCTCTCTTCGTCGGTGTGAATACATTCAGTCATATTTAACTTTTCAGGATGGCTACTATGTAATTCGGTTCGAATAAAAATTCATTCGTAAACGAACAATTCGTACTATGTAATCCGAATTTCGGAAATTTTGATATCCGTAAATTAAATTTCAGTGATGCCAATTTATATATAGTTTTCATTTTGAAAATTCGGACATTTTGCTACCATGTAATTCGATTATGAGTAAAAAATTATCCGTAAAAGGAATATTTTATTCGATAACCATTTCAATTGTGAAAATTAATTCAATTGGACGCTTTTTTAAAACTGTAAGTATTTCTTATATTAATTGTGGATATTATATATGTGCATATTAAATAAATAAATCAATAAAAATTAATAAAATATATATTATATACAAATTTTATTTATTATGGGAAAATATATTGTTTTTTATAGGGAAAAACAAAAAAATTCAAATACAAAGCAGAGGCAGTTTGAAATAATGGTGGGATTTATGGAAAAACACAATGATTTGGCAAAAGTAATGCTCAAAAGTAGTGAAGGCCGAAATAAGTCCAATAATTTATGGAAAAATTTAGCGGATATGTTAAATTGTGTCGTTTGAATTATTTCCAATTACCTGGATTTCATAGGTAAAAAAATTTTTAAGAAAAAATCGCGTAGACAATTTAATAACAATTCGAAGAAAAACCTATAATAATGAACTATTTTTATCAAATATTGAATATTTATCAAACATGAAATTAAAAATAACAAAATTATAATTACAAACTATTTTTTATTTCATCTCTTATTCTCTTAGCAATAATTGTTATATTATTAGTTTCTAGTTCACATTAAAATTATTAATACAATCATAATCTTCATCTGTGGTTCGGTGTATAATAATTCATTGCTTAAATCCATTTTAAATTTAAGGCAAATTTTGTGTAAAGCGCAGAAAACATTTAAAAATTTACCAGCTTTTTCCGGAGTATAGTAGTAGAGTTCTCTAGCTGCTAGTAAGCAACGAAATTCTTTTGAGAGCCGGAAATTCTAAAATATTTTCGGTTCGAACCGAATTACATAGTAGCCATCCTGAACATGTTCTACACAAGCTGAACATTAATTTGTTATTCTGCTTTACAGGTAGCACAGGATGGTATAAGTTTTCTGGTAGCACTATCGTACTTTTTATTATTCCGTCGATTTTATTTAAATCAAAAGACGCACATTTATCATGTCCGATATATATTTCGCGATCTCCTACAGGGAATTTTCCATATTTGCACACCCATGGGTACAAAGAACATACATCTATATACTTTCATTTGCCTTACATTTGTAATATGTTCTAGTGTTACCTGTCCTACCACCAGAAAATGCATCCCTAGGGTTCAATGGTATTGAATTTAATAACTTATGTCTGTGTAAAAAATCCATTTCAATATTTGTTCGTAATTTTTTACGAAATGTACACTCCCACATTTCACAGATTTCGTATCCAAAGGCTTGTAAACGTTGACTTCTCAGCATTGTAGACTCATACCTCGTATTAAGTGTTTCATTAGAATTTTTGAATAGTGGTTCATTACGATTATGCTTGAAGCAGTCTGGGTGTCCATGAAAATAACAGCCATAAAATTCAAAAATCTGATTAGTTGCATGACAAAAACCATCGACTTTAATACCACTTATTATAGCCTCTTTACCTTTTACTGCGTGCTGAATATCTGTATTCCTTTGTTTTTCTTCCCATGCCAACCATTGTATCGCAATTCTTGACTGTTTATTCTCTTTATATGTAGTTATTTTGTGGTAAAATTCCGATCGTTTTTGGTATTAAAAAATTTCGTCGAAATACTAAATTACAGGTTGAAGCAATAGTACAAGCTACTGTGAACGGACATACATTACATTCCTCTAATAATAAATTCCTGAATTTGAGACAAGCTTATGTTAATATATGCACATCTTTTTGACAATATGCCACCAATTCATTTTGCATATTAAAAATATTATTTTTGTTGGTGTTGTACCATTTTAAAAAATCATCTCTATCGTTATTTTTCATGGTATCATGACTATATATTTTATGTCCGGTAATGAACCTATGTAATTAGAATTTTCTGATGTGTTAAATAAATGGGGAAAATATCCCTTTTTAAAATTAGAATGCAAATCAAATGCTTTTGGTAGCTGTGATAAAGCCATTGGAAAGTAATTCAGAGAATCAATAAATTTAACATTGTGAAGACTCATCATAACTATCTTTGTTCCCTGCATTATTAAATTTGTTTTTAAATCAGTATGTAATAAAATATAACTTAAAATAAACTGGTGGTCGAAAGCTTTACCATTATGCGCAACTACCGTGATTTTTTTAAATTTTTTGGATATAGACATCAGTTCTTTAACAAATTTCATAACTACATCTTCTTCTTTGAATATAATCTCTAAATCCACATTTTTGACAAAAATATAGCTCCTTTGTGGAAATGCACAGACTACACCGTTTTGAAAAAATACACAAATTTGGTTTATGTTGTTTTATATCGCATATAATATTAATACCGTCGACTTTTTCTCCCACATTTTTTTCTTGGCGCGTTTCCAAATCATAAAAAATAAATTACATGTTTTTTTATGACAGACGTACGTGTATCTTCAAGTATATAACACTGATGATCTTTGTGTACAAATATCTGACATGTTTTAGTTTTACAATAATATTCACCGCAAATATGCTTTCTTTCATTTTTAAATACTTTTAAACATATAGAACATCGGTGTATGGTATCACAAACACTTTTAGTCTTTGATCCTGATGTCAAATGATACGTGTAACATATTTGATTTTTAAAATACCGATTACGAAGCGTACAGTTTGTTTTAGTATGATTTTCTGTACATGCTGGTGATTGTTTACAGCATAAGCAACTTTTTTCACATCTATGTGCATTTTTTGTATTATACGGTACGTTACAACTGTCACAACAAAACCTACAACAAAAAGCGGCTGTAAGTGACGTTATAACATTAAAATGGTTCTCATGGTATAAAAGATTAATTCTTTAACCATTACTTTCTCCTTCATATAATAGATCTCTACCCTTACTGCTACCGTATATGTAAACAACAATCTTGTAATTTTTTAAATATTCTTGAAATTCATCAAGTTCTACTACACCGGCACCTTCTGAGGGAATTCGTACACCAGTAGTTAAGATCCATTCTACGACAGGTTTGAGTTTTTCTTACGTCTTTTCTGAGTTTAGTTATATCTGGATCATTGTCGGAAATTGCTTTACCTACAATCAAGGCTCTCTGTATTATTTCTAAAATCTGTATTATTTATAGTTATAAAATCTGTTTATATCTAAAATCTGTATTATTTATAGTTATAATACCCTTTCGCTTGATACACTCTTCGTTATAAGTAAAATATTTATTAACTCTTCCTTTACCTTGAAGTATTCGTACCGTTGTCACAGAGAGGCAGAAAGTATCGGAACTGAACCCTTCAGACTTACTCTGAAATATTTTGCTTATCAATTCCCACATATCCTCCATTGTTAAAGTATCAGCACGCCTAATGCTGGATTTTAATGATAAAAATTTGCCGCTTGTGCATGAAAAACGGACCGAAAGGTTTTATTTCTTATGGAAATTTAATATGTGCGAAGAGAACAACAAATTCTCATTTGCAAGAGATATTTTTCATTTACCAGGGATAATTTATATTTGCAAGGGAAATTTTACCAGGGATACTTTTTTTGCAAGGGATAATTTTCATTTTGCAATAGATAATTTTTGATATTTTTTAAAAACCATAGATAATCCTTCTTATATGGTATCACAGTTTTGTTGAAATTTGACATTTCAGTATTGCCATTAAAAATTTTTATTGTTTACATTTTTTTATGTTAATTATATTTTGAACTAAATTTATATATAAAATAAAAAAAATGGAAACATTAATAATTTAAAAAAAAATTAATTAACTTTTTTATGCCGGTTTTTTTCATGTACAAGGATGTAAATAATTAATTTTGGACTGTACCATTAAAATTATTATTTCCAATTATTATAATGAGTTTATATTTAGTAATTTCGTATTTTAAAATATTATTAACGATTGGTAATCAAATTATTTCCAAGTTTTTGCAAAAAATATAATACGTATATTTTTTAAAACTTTAATTGATTGAATGAAATTGACACAAATGCATCACAATAATATATTAATCAATAAATTTTAATAATAATAATCACCGAACTATAAACGTTCGTTGATAATAATAAAAATTAAATTTTTATATTATTATTATTATTAATATATTAAATTATTTAATAGAGTAAATTACTTAACATTTTTTAAATTACAACAAATTTAATTTTAAATATTTATTAATATATATATTATTCAGAAAAGTGTGATAATTATATCAGAAAAAATTCAAATATGATTCAATATAAATTTTTTACAATTGATTTTTAATTATACAATTTGCAATTAATATTTAATTGCTGATTTTAAATATAATAGTTGAAATGATTTATTATTTTTTAAATAAAATTTCCATTCAACAGTGCCATCTGTGATCTGTACAGAGATAATCAGCTATTTTAAATTCCCTTGTAAAAAAAAAAATTCCCTTGTGCAGCGATCTATTTTTTTCTCATGTAAAAATATAATATACTATCTCGTTCTATTTTTCATGCACAAGCGGCAAATTTTTATCATTAAAACCCAGCATAAAGCTAAGCCACCCAGGACCCCTATCATCAAAGCTCTTGCCACAAAAGCTAATACCAACTTTATCAGAGGCTCCAGGTCTTTTGTTGCATATTGCACTATATCTGTTATAGCTGCTTTAAACCATTTTATGGATTCTTCTTCTTTTGGTAATTCATTTATAGTGAATTCTATTCTACGACTACGTAAATTAAATCTCTTAATTATAATATCTGATTTGTTTTTAATAGAAAACCGCGACATTTTATAAAAATAAAATAAAATAAGTAATTGACATTTTATAAAAATAAAATAAAATAAGTAATTTTCATTTTGAATATGTACTAATTAATTTAACTCTGCTGCTTCTCACGAAAATAATATTCATTAAAATTAATTTTAAGGCGAAAAGTACATGAAGACGAAAAGTACAAATTGAATTAATAAAAGATTTGAACAAAAAAAAGTTTCAGTTATCAATAAATAATTATCGTCATATATGCAGTAATTATAAAAAATTTGAATTTATCCAACCATGTTATAAGTATTTTTATTATTTTGTTAATATCTGGTAAATTAATAAAAAAATATAATAATAATGCTACTGTTGCATGTTTTCTTTTAGTTGTAAAAATCTCACTATCGTTTACCTTTTAATTTTGTTACTACATTATATTTTGTTACTACATTATAAGTTATATAAACCTTAAAATATATTCATGAAATATAACTTGTGAATGATGGAAAATCGTTGATAATAACAGGTCAAATAACAAAGAACTAATATATTTTTTATATACATATAACTTAAGATATTAAGCGTAATTAATAAAGTCTTTATCAATCCATGAGTTGTGTGTAGAACCAAAACCAAGCCATTTGGAAAAAACTTTATTTCCTTTTTGTCGCATTATTTTTTCAACAAAATATGAATCAGAGTATTTTGTTTTCTGTAATTCGAATTCATAAAAACTGCCCATTATCGGTTGTTCTTTATAATCTTAAAAAATATGTCACTGGGTCGGTTGTATTCACTTTCGATTTTTTGTAGTAAAAATTACCTTTTACTATTATTTTCTTTTCAAATAAAACACTTTATTATATCCAATTTAACTTTTTTATTTATTAATATAGTTATTTAAAAATAGTATTTAATTATTTATTAGTTTTCAGTTTAAAAATAGTATTTATTTATTAATTTTCAGTTTTTTATTTAACATTTACAATGTTTAATTTATTTTATGTTGATTTTATTTAAATTCTTGTTTTTTTTAATTAAAATAATTATTACTTTAAATTATTTTTTAAACAAGTAATATTAAATTAATTATTTATTATTAACTTGTTTTTTTTTTAATTAAAATAATTATTACTTTAAATTATTTTTTAAACAAGTAATTTTAAATTAATACAATAAAATTTTAATAAACGATAAAATTTTATTTTAACTTTTTAAATTATTACTTTAATTTTACATAGACTTTGTAGTATAACTTTAATCAAAATATAATTTTTTCTTTTATAATCTTTACTCGACCTTTTAATTATAATTTTTACTCGACTTTTTAATTAATTTAGTTGGTGTCTTCTTGACACCCCAAAATAGACTCAATTTTGGCTACCAAAAAACAGTTAATTTATTTGGTTGAAGAGCTTTTCAAAAATATTGTTCCAATTTAGTTTTTAATTATTTAGCAAATTTAATTTAATAAATTTAAATTATTTCAAAATAATTGAATTAGCTGTTTTTAGGTTGTGAATTGAACTACTGGGTGCTTCAATTCACAACATTTTGAATATTTCAGTGGACCAATTAGGTTCATTACCTTTTTGAAAAATTCCTTTCGATTTACTGATTCGTACAAAGTCATTGACTTTTAATTTAGATTTATTATGCAATTTTGGATTATTATTGGATATTTGGGTCAATTGGATTTAATATGTATAAGTATTTTCTTCTTAGTGTTCCTCTCCGCTTTGGAGGTTGGCCATCATCATTTTAATCTTGTTTCTGCATCGTACCGATCTGAAAATATCTACCACTGACATGTTGAACCAATCTTTTAAGTTGCTAATCCAGGATGTTTTTCTTCTTCCCCTTCTTCGTGTGCCTACAATTTTTCCCTGAAGAGCGACCTGTAGAGTTCTGTACTTTCCATGTACTTAGTTTTGCTCAGGTTTATTCTCAGACCGTATTCTAGACAATATTTATTTAATTCTTCTAGCATCCTCTGCAGATCTCTAATATCATTAGCCATTAATACTGAGTCATCCGCGAATCTGATGTTATTCATTGTTTCACCATTAATTTTGATGCCCAATTCTAGCTCTTCAAGCGCTTCTTTGAAAATCTCTTCCGAGTATACGTTGAATAACATTGGTGACAGTATACAACCTTGTCTGACCCCTTTTTTTATTTGAATTGACTCTGTTGAACCATCCTGCGTCTTCACCTCAGCCTTTTGATTCCAATATAGATATTCGATTATTTTTATTACCTTTTCATCTAATTTTTTCTTTCGTAGGATATCTATTAGTTTGGTATGTCGTACTGTATCAAAAGCTTTTTCAAAGTCTATGAAACATGTATGTATATTGGCGTTCACTTCACTACTACGCTGACCCAGTATATTTAGCATAAATAATGCTTCCCTCGTACCCAGTGCATTTCTAAATCCAAACTGCGTTTCGCTGATGTCTTCTTCAAGCTTTTTATATATTCTATTGTGGATTATTTTCAGGAATATTTTTAAACCGTGGCTCACCAAACTGATCGTGCGATAATCGCTACATTTCGATGCGCTTTGTTTTTTTGGTAGTGTTATAAAGGTCGATTTCAGCCATTCTTGTGGAATTTTACCCGTGTTGTATATATTGTTGAATAGATGTGTTAATGTTTTCACAGCTTCATCGTTTAGTAGTTTCAAGATTTCATTTGGAATTTGATCTGGACCAGCAGTTGAACGATTTTTTGATTTATTTATTACACTTCTGACTTCGTCTGCTAGTATAGATAAATCCTCTTCATTATTCTCTGTATTTTCTGATTCAGCTACTTCAGCTCTACTGTCTTCAAATAAGTCGATAATATATTTCTCCCATTGTTGCAATCTTCTTTCCGCATTTAAAATTATTTTACCTTCACTATCTTTTAGTATACCATAGTTCTTCTTTCTTCCTGTATTTGTGATTCTTTAATTTTTTTGTGTAATTCAAAGCTTTTGTGATACTTCTCTAGATTTTCGATTTCGTCACATTGCTTTTTCCAAAAGATAGATTTTGCTTCTCTAATTTTCATTTTTATGCTTCTATTCAGCTCTTTATATCTATTCACATTTTTATTTTTCCATTTACGTCTCTCGTTCATCAGCAGTAGTATTTCGTTGGACATCCATATCTTTTTTGCTATACTTGGTCTACATTTGGACAAATCCTTGCACGCATCCAATAGTGGTTCTCTAAATAATTCCCATTGCTTATCAACATCCACTTCTTCTTTTATTAATTGTTCTTTATGTTTTACCTTACTATTGATGTTATTTGATATTCTCACTTTTGTTTCATAGTTTTCCAATAAATAGAGATTTGATATTTTACTTTCTTTTTTCTTTTCAGGTTTCTTTAGCTTAATATGCTATATAATAAAGTTCATTTCTAAAATAACAAATTTAATGTTTTAATTTAAATCGTAGCTAAGTTATAAGAGTTCTAGCGTAAATTTACGTGTATTTTTAAAGGGGGTCCCCTTTTCCACCATCTCTTTCGCACACATATCACTATCTCTTTCGCACACTTATTAATATATATTTCACACAACTTTAATTATTTAGTTTACTTATAACTTTATTGTTAAAATGGAAGCAGTAAGTAACATTAAAGAAGAAGAAAATATGCATATCACTATTTCCTGGACCATGAAAATACAGCCAAAATTTTATCAGGTTTCCACCCTATTACATTGCAACCAATAGTAGTAACTTCCAAAATTGGAAAAAGCCCAATGAAATTTAATTACAACCATTGGATATTGTTTGCTCAGAATATATGCTGCAATAACAAAATTGAAAATTTATAATTTTTATTGGCCAGTGACGAATGGAAAAAGGTCATATAAAAATACACAACAATAATATCCGCATACTTTTGAATTATCTGCTTGTAGACGTTTTTTGTTACGGTTAAAACATTTATGCCTGAGTTGGAACGGCGTTCTTTAAAAAAGTTCAATTTATGAATTGTTCAATGACATTTTGAAATGTTACTTCGATGAAAAAAAATTTCAATTAATTTGTTTGTCAAATTCCTTGTTAAAAAATTTGAATAAATTTGAAAAAAAAAATTTTAATCATCGCCATCGTCTAATAATGAATTTAATTATGATAAATTTTTTAAAGAATTTTTATGTATAATTAAAGATATTGATATTATCAAAAACAATATAAAATTAAAATTCAATATTTATTATTATGACACTTCAATATTATTATATTCGATAAGAAAATGACAATGAACGGCTTTCAGTTTAACTACACAAATGAAATGGACGCCGTTATAACGCCGTCGATTCTTAACGCCGTCGAGTTTAACTCCACTATTTTGCTTAGAATATTTATTTATTTTTTTTATAATATTTTTTGTTTTTGTTTGATCTCCGTAAGAATCAAAATATTCAGCACACGCTTTTTTAGGAAAGTTGATTACGAACCAATGCAAAATCCAGGTTTGTTATCAGGATCAGAATTGACAACAATACAAAATGGTTTTTTTCGTATATATCTAGGTATACGATTATAAGCGTAAACACCATTTAAACACTTTTTTGAGTATTTATTCTTCTGAAGAATTTTTCTGATCTGCTGTGTATTCATTTTGATCAATTAGTGTAGATATATCATAAATTACCGATTTACACTTTACATAATGAATCAGAATTTTTTGTCTTTACCATTTACTAATACTATAGCAAACTTATTTAATTTTTTATTTAAAACTTGGGTTATATTGTCGTTGTATAAATTCCCGTTTTTCTCCTGTTACTTTTGTTGTTGGGTAAATACATATATTTAAAATCATATTGTACTGTTTTATTTGAGTCTTCAATTCCTGCGATGCTTATTTTACGTGCAAAATTAAGAACTTTGTCACAGGTAAAAGATTGTTTATTAATATTTAACATTTTATATAGTTACCTCTTGTACGTACAGATGTGTAATAAAAAATAACTCGGTGTGACAACTATTTATAAATTTGCATAAACATAACGATTTTTATCGATTTCTAAAGCTGCATCAAACTCCCCGTAAACAATACATGTTAATGTAGATGATAGTGGTGATTTCAATTTAGCTTCAATTCTTATGGTACCTTGATTTAATAGAATCTGACATTGCTCGGTACCAGTGCCGTCGGCAGACAAATCAAAAACTAAAACTGTAAATCCTTTTCCAAAGAGCTCTTTTGTAATTTGATGACCTTTATCGTAATGATGTATGCCCGTACCCCTGAATAAAGTTAAATAGGCTCTTGTATTACAACTGCTATCGGAAAAATTTGTCTCAATTGGCGAATTGGGTACTGGTACACCATTTACGTATAACTGAAATTGAGTTAAATTCTGATGTTAAAAATGGTTAGGGTTTTTTGATCTTTTAGCATTGAAATTTTCATTATTCACCATGGCAAACAATAATATATTTGGTAATTGACCAATAAATACATTGTCGAGTGATATATTTGAAGTATTTGCTGATATTGTAAATGTTTTTATTTCACCTCTTTTATAATGATATTTGGCATTTGTCTTTTCAAGAATAGTGTTATGTGCTAATAAAATGTTAGGGTTAACTGAAACATGTTTCATATAAAGTGTTGCTTCGTGAATTTTTATGTGACTTTCATCAGTATCCGTAAAAAATATGAAAAAATCTCGTTTTTCCAATGTTAAAGAAATTCTAACGTCAACGTTATTCAAAAGTAGAGTAGGTGTCACATATAAGAAATCAACATGTACTTTTCCTATTAGTTCTACCATTGCCGAATTATTGTACATTTTTTGTCGAGCTTTAGAACCTGAATTATTATTCTTCTTTTTGTTCCTATCCGTTACGGATGTTGGATATCATCAGTTTTATTTCATTTTTGTCTACAGCTAGCCTGAACAATTCGGTCGTTGATGAGATATTGAACCACTCTACTAGGTTGCTTAACCATGATGTACTTCTCCTGCCTCTGCTACGCTGACCCATGATGTTTCCTTGAAGCACTAATTTCAGTAGACTATATTTATCATTACGTAGAATGTGACCCAAATAGCTTAAGTTCCGAATTTTAAATGTTTTTACCATGTATTTATCGGTGTTCATACGTCTTAGTATTTCAATGTTAGTTACATGATCACTACAGTTTACTTTTAGGATTTGTCTATAAACCCACATTTCGAACGCTTCGACTTTTTTTTGCACGATTTTATTAATTGTCCAGGTTTCGACTCCGTGTAGTAAAATTGGCCAGATGTAGCATTTTAATAGTTTTTTTTTAGTTCCAAGTTTATATTACCTTTAAACAATTTATACATACTCCGAAAAGCCGACCTTGCTTGTTCAATTCTTGATCTTATTTCAGTGACATTTGATGCTGAACTCTCTATCCACGTGCCTAAGTATTTGAATTTTTCTACTCTCAATATCTATGTTGTCCACTTTTATAGTTATTGGATTTATGATCGTCGTGTTTTTACTAAATATTAAATACTTTGTTTTATCAATATTTATTTGAAGGCCGTATTTTTTCCCACAATTAGCAAGTGCTGTCAAAATTGTTTGTAGATTTTCCTCACTATCCGCTAAGAGTGCAGCATCATCGGCGAATCTAATGTTGTTTAGTACTTCTCCGTTTATTTTTATTCCTAGATCCTTGTCACCTAAGGCTTCAATGAATATCTGTTTGGAATACGTATTAAATAGAAGAGGTGAGAGGATGCAGCCTTGTCTTACTCCGCGTTTGATCGTTATTTCGTCTGTACTTCCATCTGATGTTTTTACCCATAGAGTTTCTAAAGCCAAATTGTGTGTTGCTTATGTCGATTTCCAGTTTTTTGTATAAACGATTGTGGAGTACTTTAAGAAATATTTTCAGAGTGTGGCTCATTAGACTAATTGTACGATAATTATTAGCGTTGGTCTTTTTTGGTAATACAATAAACGTGGATATCAGCCATTCCTCTGGTATCTCTCCTGTATTATACATTTTGTTGTAGATTTCTGTTAATAATTCTATGCCGTTTTCATCTAGTAGTTTTAGAACTTCGTTTGGTATTACATCTGGACCAGTAGCCAAACGATCTTTCGATTTTTTTATTGCCAATTCTACTTCTTCTTTCAGTATTGCTGGACCATCATACGTTAGTTGTGTAGCTATCGGATTTCTTACGTCATCGAACAATTCTAATACATACTCCTTCCATCTTTCTAGTCTTTTTTCTGGATACATTATTATGTTGTTATTTTTATCTTTTAAAATACTACTACGTTTCCTTTGCTGCTTGCCTGTTATTTGTTTTATCTTTTTATGCATTTTGTAGTGGTTATGTGCTTTTTCCAGATCTTGTATTTCCTCACATTGTTTGTTCCAGTACTTTGACTTTGCTTCTTTTATTTTCTTTTTAATTTCTTTATTTAGATTATTATATAATTGTGTATTCGATGTTTTAACTTTACTGCGATGGTACATCAACACTAGAATCTCATTAGTCATCCACGCTTGTTTTTTGATATTTGTATTATTACTGTTCTCTACATCTTTAGTGACGTCATTAATTTGTTGTTTAAGAGCCTTCCATTTAAGATTGCTGCCATCTAGATTTTGTATAACCATCTTATTATTATTTAACTTAGTGTTTAGCTTTGTTTTAAACTCTTCTTTTATATTAGTTTCGTCTAGAAATGACCAATTATTAATATGGTTAGTATTGTTTTTCTTACCCATTTTTTTCATTGTGATCTTGAATTTTGTTGCCAACAGTATATGATCAGAATTTATATTGGCACTTGGGTAAGTTTTCGTTACTTTAATTGCATTTCTAAAGCGTGCATTAATTAATATATAATCCATTTGGTTTTTAATAATTAGGTTTTCGTTATTTCTAGGAGATGTCCACTACGTTTTGGCATTTTAAACAGTGTATTAGTGACGACTAAATTGTTGTCGATGCAAAATTCAATTAATCTTTGTCCTCTTAAGTTTCTGTTTCCCAGTCCAAAACTGCCTGTTACTCCTTCTACTGCTTCAGCCCGAACTTTAGCATTTAAATCGCCCATTATAATAGTAGCATCTTCTTTTTTTATAGATTTCAAAAGTTCCTCGATTTCACAGTAAAATTCTTCACATTCGTATCATCAGAACTGGCTGTTGGTGCATAAACTTGTATAATATTTGTGTAGTTTGATTTTCCTTTAAATTGAATTAGAATGATGCGGTCTGATTTTTTTACAACGGTGGTAATATGTGGTTTTAACTCTTTCGATATCATGAAACCTACTCCTTTTCTATGTTCTTCATTTGAGCCCGAGTATATAAAATAATTGGATTCCGTATCGATTTCGCCACTACCTTTCCAATGAGTTTCGCTAATGCCAACTACATCAATTTTTAGATTATATTTTTCAATTTCTAATTCTGTTAATTTTCCCTCTTGTAGCAAACTCCTTACGTTCCATGTGGCAATTTTGAGAACTTTTTCATTTGCTTTACCATTGATGTTTTTACTACTATTTACACAGCTTTGGAAACTATTATTTACTATTGCGCTGTTTTTATTTATTATTTTATTTTTATTTTGTCCGATTACAACTTTCGTTGAAACTGATGAATAATTACTAGGGAATTTAAACATGAGGCGGTTTCCCGTTGCCGTCCTCATTTTTATTTAATTTTAAATATTTACGTTAGTCAAAAATCTTAGTCCTTTAGAATAGCTAGGTTCGTGCGTTGAGTATCAACCGGTTACTTTTTATTAAGTTATAACGCTTCAACTGATACGTTTTTTTCAGCAGCTTTTGTCACAACAGCTTTGATTTTAGAGCCAATTGAATTTTTTCTAGCTCTGTTAATACTGTTGGATCTATATTTGGTCGAATTGTTCTTTCGAAGCTTATTATTTTCTTCTTCAGTATTTTCAGTTGGAGATCTTACTCTTTTTCCACTTTCCTTATTTTCAGTATTGTTTTCTAATGCTGAGAGATCAATTATTTCGTCATCAACCAATAATTTTTTATTACCGCTTTCTTGCCTTGGCTTTCTAGAAGTTTAACCGTTTGAATTTGTTTGGAACGGAAATCTCGCTGTTTTAAGGAATAATCGCTCTTAATATACCAGTTTGTGTTATCTAACCTGCTTTTATTTTTCAACACAGACAATTTTTTGGCAAACGAGACGAAACTAATTAGAATTGGTCTCTTAGATGGATTCTCAGGATTAGGTTTACCTACTCTCTTTATGAAATTAATGTCCGATATCGTTGTACTTACACCAACTCTATTAGATATGAATCCCAGAACAATATCATATAATTGTTTGATGTCGGTTTCAGATTCATGAAAATTGAAAATCAATAAGTTATTTTTTCTATCCCTTATTTCTATCTTTTCGACTAGACTAGCTATTATTTTTTCTTGACTCTCCACTTTTTCCTCTAGTTTCTCAACTTTATTATTTATCAATTTCACTTCTTCACTATTAATATTTATTTTCTTAGTAAGTTCTTCCACGTTATCTTTCAAGTTTTTATTAACTTCCTTCAATTCCGTATTAATATCCGCAAAATCACTCCCCAAGCCCTCCATTTGTTCTTTCACTAGAATCATAAGAGCGTTTATATCATCTGAGGTAGCCGGTGATCCCATTATAAAAAAGTTACAATTATGTCAGTGATATTTTTTTGACTATGGTTTACTTGTGATTTAATTATGACTTTGCTTGGTTATTTTCTTGTAGGATGATTTTTTTTGTGGTAACTGGTAACACTATTTTAGTATTTAGAATTTGGAATATTTTAGGAATGAAACGAGTGTGATAATAAGAAAATTTATATGTTTATAAGGTTGTGATTTATTTATTTATTTATTAATTGCCGCCAAAGTGTTCACTCCGCTAAATTTTCTGGAATTTTCGTTTATTTAAATTACAAGTAAATACCTGATTTCTTGAATAAATATCAATGGCTCTTGTTCCTGGAGTTTTAAAATATGCTTTCGAATTCGAACACTTCACCAATTAATCATACAAGTTTATTAATTTTTGCATAAATTTGTACGAGTAGTTAATTGTGTTGCTTCTGCTTATTTGTATAAATATAGTTCAAAAATTCAAAAAGTATAATTCAAAATTCAAATATTCAATTAGTAGAGAAAAATGAAATGAATAAAAAAAAATTAAATAGATGAAGAAAATAGTGCGAGCGCGAACTATTATTTTGTGTGTATTGACTTATTTCTTTTGGTTTTATTATTACACAGCCCAGTTAGATTTTTTTTTTCTTTAATAAATAATTTCTGTTTTCTAAATAGATTGAAATATGTATGTACTATCTAAATTATTTTCAATAATTCCGATTGTTCTAGATTTAATTATTTCTAATTAGATCTTTTGCAAAACACTTTTTTTTTTGTCTTTGATTTTACTTTTTTTTTCTTTTCAGCAGACGTTAGAATTTTTCTTTAATAATCAATTTTTTTTTTTTTCCTTTTTTTTTTTTTTTTTTTTTTAAATTGAAAAAACTATCTAATTCATTTGCAATAATGAAAATTTCGATTGATCTAAATAATTAAAATAATTAAAATAATTTCCAAATAAGATCAATATTTTATTTAGTTAAATTTAAATTTAAGGAAAAAAAACACAGTTTTAGTGGTCACAAAATTTATTTTATAACTATCACTAAAAAATTGTTTCCTTGTATCTAAAGTTTATAATAATATTAATATTAACTAAACAAAACTAATTAATTTGAAAATTAAATAAATTTGGAATCTGAATTTATTAAATTAAAGTAAAATTAAATAAAAAATTAATGAGCGAAAAAAATAACGTCTAAACGGCTTAACAGTTGAATAACCTCTCTAACCAACAGTTGAATAATTCTGAATTATTATAATCTTGTAAATTTCACTGGCATCTTTTCCGTAATTTAATAAAGACAATGAATAACTTTTGTAATTGTTGAGAGAATCAGAAGTAGTAATATTTTTTCCATTGAGTGTAACATTTACTTGTTTGATAATTGAGTGGAGCAAATTATTTATTACACTGGGCTGTGGTGCAGGTTTTATATCGGTTCCAGTTGCTGTTTTATCGTTAGAACTCCAATGAGCACCATCTTTTTTTAATATTTGAACTTTCAATTTTATGTATGTGGATGAAAGATCTTTATATGTATCACCATGTCCAAGCGAAACGAATTCTATTGTAGTAGGCGATGCATCTAAAGATACTAGTGGATTATACGCTACTTCTTGTGAATATACCTGTTTGTATAGGAGGTGTTGCAAAAAGATCTAATTCAGATTTCATACGTTCGACGACCACCATTTTTATTTAAAAATATCTAATATTCTTGCTTTTTTTCTCTTCGGCAAACAATAATATATTTGGTAATTGACCAATAAATACATTGTCGAGTGATATATTTGAAGTATTTGCTGATATTGTAAATGTTTTTATTTCACCTCTTTTATAATGATATTTGGCATTTGTCTTTTCAAGAATAGTGTTATGTGCTAATAAAATGTTAGGGTTAACTGAAACATGTTTCATATAAAGTGTTGCTTCGTGAATTTTTATGTGACTTTCATCAGTATCCGTAAAAAATATGAAAAAATCTCGTTTTTCCAATGTTAAAGAAATTCTAACGTCAACGTTATTCAAAAGTAGAGTAGGTGTCACATATAAGAAATCAACATGTACTTTTCCTATTAGTTCTACCATTGCCGAATTATTGTACATTTTTTGTCGAGCTTTAGAACCTGAATTATTATTCTTCTTTTTGTTCCTATCCGTTACGGATGTTGGATATCATCAGTTTTATTTCATTTTTGTCTACAGCTAGCCTGAACAATTCGGTCGTTGATGAGATATTGAACCACTCTACTAGGTTGCTTAACCATGATGTACTTCTCCTGCCTCTGCTACGCTGACCCATGATGTTTCCTTGAAGCACTAATTTCAGTAGACTATATTTATCATTACGTAGAATGTGACCCAAATAGCTTAAGTTCCGAATTTTAAATGTTTTTACCATGTATTTATCGGTGTTCATACGTCTTAGTATTTCAATGTTAGTTACATGATCACTACAGTTTACTTTTAGGATTTGTCTATAAACCCACATTTCGAACGCTTCGACTTTTTTTTGCACGATTTTATTAATTGTCCAGGTTTCGACTCCGTGTAGTAAAATTGGCCAGATGTAGCATTTTAATAGTTTTTTTTTAGTTCCAAGTTTATATTACCTTTAAACAATTTATACATACTCCGAAAAGCCGACCTTGCTTGTTCAATTCTTGATCTTATTTCAGTGACATTTGATGCTGAACTCTCTATCCACGTGCCTAAGTATTTGAATTTTTCTACTCTCAATATCTATGTTGTCCACTTTTATAGTTATTGGATTTATGATCGTCGTGTTTTTACTAAATATTAAATACTTTGTTTTATCAATATTTATTTGAAGGCCGTATTTTTTCCCACAATTAGCAAGTGCTGTCAAAATTGTTTGTAGATTTTCCTCACTATCCGCTAAGAGTGCAGCATCATCGGCGAATCTAATGTTGTTTAGTACTTCTCCGTTTATTTTTATTCCTAGATCCTTGTCACCTAAGGCTTCAATGAATATCTGTTTGGAATACGTATTAAATAGAAGAGGTGAGAGGATGCAGCCTTGTCTTACTCCGCGTTTGATCGTTATTTCGTCTGTACTTCCATCTGATGTTTTTACCCATAGAGTTTCTAAAGCCAAATTGTGTGTTGCTTATGTCGATTTCCAGTTTTTTGTATAAACGATTGTGGAGTACTTTAAGAAATATTTTCAGAGTGTGGCTCATTAGACTAATTGTACGATAATTATTAGCGTTGGTCTTTTTTGGTAATACAATAAACGTGGATATCAGCCATTCCTCTGGTATCTCTCCTGTATTATACATTTTGTTGTAGATTTCTGTTAATAATTCTATGCCGTTTTCATCTAGTAGTTTTAGAACTTCGTTTGGTATTACATCTGGACCAGTAGCCAAACGATCTTTCGATTTTTTTATTGCCAATTCTACTTCTTCTTTCAGTATTGCTGGACCATCATACGTTAGTTGTGTAGCTATCGGATTTCTTACGTCATCGAACAATTCTAATACATACTCCTTCCATCTTTCTAGTCTTTTTTCTGGATACATTATTATGTTGTTATTTTTATCTTTTAAAATACTACTACGTTTCCTTTGCTGCTTGCCTGTTATTTGTTTTATCTTTTTATGCATTTTGTAGTGGTTATGTGCTTTTTCCAGATCTTGTATTTCCTCACATTGTTTGTTCCAGTACTTTGACTTTGCTTCTTTTATTTTCTTTTTAATTTCTTTATTTAGATTATTATATAATTGTGTATTCGATGTTTTAACTTTACTGCGATGGTACATCAACACTAGAATCTCATTAGTCATCCACGCTTGTTTTTTGATATTTGTATTATTACTGTTCTCTACATCTTTAGTGACGTCATTAATTTGTTGTTTAAGAGCCTTCCATTTAAGATTGCTGCCATCTAGATTTTGTATAACCATCTTATTATTATTTAACTTAGTGTTTAGCTTTGTTTTAAACTCTTCTTTTATATTAGTTTCGTCTAGAAATGACCAATTATTAATATGGTTAGTATTGTTTTTCTTACCCATTTTTTTCATTGTGATCTTGAATTTTGTTGCCAACAGTATATGATCAGAATTTATATTGGCACTTGGGTAAGTTTTCGTTACTTTAATTGCATTTCTAAAGCGTGCATTAATTAATATATAATCCATTTGGTTTTTAATAATTAGGTTTTCGTTATTTCTAGGAGATGTCCACTACGTTTTGGCATTTTAAACAGTGTATTAGTGACGACTAAATTGTTGTCGATGCAAAATTCAATTAATCTTTGTCCTCTTAAGTTTCTGTTTCCCAGTCCAAAACTGCCTGTTACTCCTTCTACTGCTTCAGCCCGAACTTTAGCATTTAAATCGCCCATTATAATAGTAGCATCTTCTTTTTTTATAGATTTCAAAAGTTCCTCGATTTCACAGTAAAATTCTTCACATTCGTATCATCAGAACTGGCTGTTGGTGCATAAACTTGTATAATATTTGTGTAGTTTGATTTTCCTTTAAATTGAATTAGAATGATGCGGTCTGATTTTTTTACAACGGTGGTAATATGTGGTTTTAACTCTTTCGATATCATGAAACCTACTCCTTTTCTATGTTCTTCATTTGAGCCCGAGTATATAAAATAATTGGATTCCGTATCGATTTCGCCACTACCTTTCCAATGAGTTTCGCTAATGCCAACTACATCAATTTTTAGATTATATTTTTCAATTTCTAATTCTGTTAATTTTCCCTCTTGTAGCAAACTCCTTACGTTCCATGTGGCAATTTTGAGAACTTTTTCATTTGCTTTACCATTGATGTTTTTACTACTATTTACACAGCTTTGGAAACTATTATTTACTATTGCGCTGTTTTTATTTATTATTTTATTTTTATTTTGTCCGATTACAACTTTCGTTGAAACTGATGAATAATTACTAGGGAATTTAAACATGAGGCGGTTTCCCGTTGCCGTCCTCATTTTTATTTAATTTTAAATATTTACGTTAGTCAAAAATCTTAGTCCTTTAGAATAGCTAGGTTCGTGCGTTGAGTATCAACCGGTTACTTTTTATTAAGTTATAACGCTTCAACTGATACGTTTTTTTCAGCAGCTTTTGTCACAACAGCTTTGATTTTAGAGCCAATTGAATTTTTTCTAGCTCTGTTAATACTGTTGGATCTATATTTGGTCGAATTGTTCTTTCGAAGCTTATTATTTTCTTCTTCAGTATTTTCAGTTGGAGATCTTACTCTTTTTCCACTTTCCTTATTTTCAGTATTGTTTTCTAATGCTGAGAGATCAATTATTTCGTCATCAACCAATAATTTTTTATTACCGCTTTCTTGCCTTGGCTTTCTAGAAGTTTAACCGTTTGAATTTGTTTGGAACGGAAATCTCGCTGTTTTAAGGAATAATCGCTCTTAATATACCAGTTTGTGTTATCTAACCTGCTTTTATTTTTCAACACAGACAATTTTTTGGCAAACGAGACGAAACTAATTAGAATTGGTCTCTTAGATGGATTCTCAGGATTAGGTTTACCTACTCTCTTTATGAAATTAATGTCCGATATCGTTGTACTTACACCAACTCTATTAGATATGAATCCCAGAACAATATCATATAATTGTTTGATGTCGGTTTCAGATTCATGAAAATTGAAAATCAATAAGTTATTTTTTCTATCCCTTATTTCTATCTTTTCGACTAGACTAGCTATTATTTTTTCTTGACTCTCCACTTTTTCCTCTAGTTTCTCAACTTTATTATTTATCAATTTCACTTCTTCACTATTAATATTTATTTTCTTAGTAAGTTCTTCCACGTTATCTTTCAAGTTTTTATTAACTTCCTTCAATTCCGTATTAATATCCGCAAAATCACTCCCCAAGCCCTCCATTTGTTCTTTCACTAGAATCATAAGAGCGTTTATATCATCTGAGGTAGCCGGTGATCCCATTATAAAAAAGTTACAATTATGTCAGTGATATTTTTTTGACTATGGTTTACTTGTGATTTAATTATGACTTTGCTTGGTTATTTTCTTGTAGGATGATTTTTTTTGTGGTAACTGGTAACACTATTTTAGTATTTAGAATTTGGAATATTTTAGGAATGAAACGAGTGTGATAATAAGAAAATTTATATGTTTATAAGGTTGTGATTTATTTATTTATTTATTAATTGCCGCCAAAGTGTTCACTCCGCTAAATTTTCTGGAATTTTCGTTTATTTAAATTACAAGTAAATACCTGATTTCTTGAATAAATATCAATGGCTCTTGTTCCTGGAGTTTTAAAATATGCTTTCGAATTCGAACACTTCACCAATTAATCATACAAGTTTATTAATTTTTGCATAAATTTGTACGAGTAGTTAATTGTGTTGCTTCTGCTTATTTGTATAAATATAGTTCAAAAATTCAAAAAGTATAATTCAAAATTCAAATATTCAATTAGTAGAGAAAAATGAAATGAATAAAAAAAAATTAAATAGATGAAGAAAATAGTGCGAGCGCGAACTATTATTTTGTGTGTATTGACTTATTTCTTTTGGTTTTATTATTACACAGCCCAGTTAGATTTTTTTTTTCTTTAATAAATAATTTCTGTTTTCTAAATAGATTGAAATATGTATGTACTATCTAAATTATTTTCAATAATTCCGATTGTTCTAGATTTAATTATTTCTAATTAGATCTTTTGCAAAACACTTTTTTTTTTGTCCTGGATTTTACTTTTTTTTTCTTTTCAGCAGACGTTAGAATTTTTCTTTAATAATCAATTTTTTTTTTTTTCCTTTTTTTTTTTTTTTTTTTTTTAAATTGAAAAAACTATCTAATTCATTTGCAATAATGAAAATTTCGATTGATCTAAATAATTAAAATAATTAAAATAATTTCCAAATAAGATCAATATTTTATTTAGTTAAATTTAAATTTAAGGAAAAAAAACACAGTTTTAGTGGTCACAAAATTTATTTTATAACTATCACTAAAAAATTGTTTCCTTGTATCTAAAGTTTATAATAATATTAATATTAACTAAACAAAACTAATTAATTTGAAAATTAAATAAATTTGGAATCTGAATTTATTAAATTAAAGTAAAATTAAATAAAAAATTAATGAGCGAAAAAAATAACGTCTAAACGGCTTAACAGTTGAATAACCTCTCTAACCAACAGTTGAATAATTCTGAATTATTATAATCTTGTAAATTTCACTGGCATCTTTTCCGTAATTTAATAAAGACAATGAATAACTTTTGTAATTGTTGAGAGAATCAGAAGTAGTAATATTTTTTCCATTGAGTGTAACATTTACTTGTTTGATAATTGAGTGGAGCAAATTATTTATTACACTGGGCTGTGGTGCAGGTTTTATATCGGTTCCAGTTGCTGTTTTATCGTTAGAACTCCAATGAGCACCATCTTTTTTTAATATTTGAACTTTCAATTTTATGTATGTGGATGAAAGATCTTTATATGTATCACCATGTCCAAGCGAAACGAATTCTATTGTAGTAGGCGATGCATCTAAAGATACTAGTGGATTATACGCTACTTCTTGTGAATATACCTGTTTGTATAGGAGGTGTTGCAAAAAGATCTAATTCAGATTTCATACGTTCGACGACCACCATTTTTATTTAAAAATATCTAATATTCTTGCTTTTTTTCTCTTCTGTGTTCTACGCCTTTCACCAATTAAATATAATTTTGGTTTTACACGTCTTTTTATACTGTTACGTGTTTTCATGTGTTTCTAACTTCTTTTTTTTCTACCACTGCCGTACATAAAATGTAATTGATTTATCGCGGCGGTTCTTAAATTTTTTATACCTGCTTTGGCCTGATCTTGAAATGCTTCTTTTGGATTGGCTCCTGATACTATATCAGATAAAATATTGCCACCGTTCGCAAAGCTTCTTCTTTAAGTAAATGTAAGCTTGAAACTAATGACGGTTTAAGATAACGAAATAAACTTGCAAATAAATTGCCAAGACCACGCCCTCTTTGAATTATTTGTGCCTTTGTAATAGTGGTCCTATTTCATTTATACTACCACCGGCTTGCGACGCGTAATATTCAATGTATTCGCGCTGCATGTTTGAAAAAAATAACAACTTATAGTATTCTTTTATTTATATAGTTTTTATTATTATTAAACTTTTTTAAAATGTAATACAATTTTTGTGGGGTAATAATTAGGTACAAAATTTATATCTTTACCATACTGATCAGAAATCTTTATGGCTATAGTCCCAAACATGTTTTTTTCTACAGGTACATATTGTATATTTTTAAATTCTGTATTATTTAACTTTCTACAATTATTAATATTTATTGCGCGCAATGCCCTTATTTTGTTATTACCAAATATTTCTGGTTGAATAATATCACTATATACCATTATCATGCTACTTTTCTCATCATTATATTTTTCCATTGCTCGTTTAAAATAGTCGAGAATTACTAATTTGTAATTACTGATATCTTTTTTTTTGCTGAAATAGTTCTTTCATCAATTCCAATAGTGTAGCACTGATTTTGCTTTAAAAAATAATTTTTGTATCAAAAGTTTCTGACAGTCGTACAAGTGTTAATTGGTCTGGTGGTGAAACAGTTTTATAAACCGCATTTTTATAGATATCTTCACTTAATAAGATAGTCATAACTTCTGTTTCAAATTCTCTTCGCAACAGATCGCGAGTAAATCCTTCAGCAGGTGTTAAATTATTGATAAGTGTAGGCAGGAAATTTATTTTCCAGTCGTCATTATGTAAATAATGATTTTTCCTCGGGATAAAAAGTATAGCCGATACGTTTCTTAACTTTTTCTTTGTTCCTACCTACTAATACTTCATAGACACCTAATTGTTTTTTTCTTTTACGTACACATCAGTTTGTAAGTAATCATTAATAAATATTTCTGACAAACCCACTTTCCAGTTACCTTTTGTTAAATCTATATGTGTTGGTATTCGATTTTCAAAAGTTGATAGTGTATTATCAGGGAAAAAATTAATTGAATCGTTACTAAATAATGTAATATAAAAATCATTTCTTACATCCATAATAATAAGTATTTTTTTTTGTTGCTAGTTTTCGCTTACTTGCGTTGCGGTCTTCTGGGTATTTTGATAAGAAGCTTTGTCTTATAAAAGAACCTGCTGTGTTGGTTCGTTGTCTTGTATTTATAGGCGACTTATCAGGTAGTGCTACTGTAATAGTATCACCTTTATTTGTATCCAACATTTTTATATTAGCATTCGAGGATAATCTTCTGATTAATCGTTCATCAGGTAATATCTGCTCTAAAGCAAGTTTTTGAACTGCTTCCTCTTCATCCGTTTCACCATCATCATCATCAACTTCCATATCTTTGTCGGTTTTCTCTGTATATTGATATGTTGTTGTTGTTGTTATTGTGTAGCAGGATAAAAAACGTCATCATCTATAGTAAATTTTTGATGCTGTTTTTCCATTACCGGGTCAAAATTAAAAACGTCATCTCTTTTTTGTTTAATATCATCAAAATACAATGGTGTTGCTTGAGTTTCTTTGCTTTTAAATAATTTAAATTTTGTTTGAGTTTCTGCATATTTCGAAGAAACTTTTCTCAAACGGTTTAGAATTATCAGGTAATAATGACGCTCTTCTTTTTTGATTACCATATTTCATTAAATTCTGTCTGTACATGTACCATTTCTGAACATTGTTAAGATTTTTATTATATAAGACTTTTCATATTCTGATCTAATATATCTAAGTTTTTATCATTATCCAATAAATTTTTTAATTTGATAAAAACATCTGTTGGTATTACAACCATACGCTGCATATTATTCATTTTTGTTTGAAAAACTGCTAATTAATTTACAAATAATACCTGATAACACAGTGCCTATTAAAACAGGTAAGAAGCCACCTTTTTGAATAAGTATTTTCCGTTTCACTTTTAAACTTTTTCTGGAGCAAGCAAGAGTTCGTAATATGCTTTTATGCTTTTTTAATCGTGTTAAAACATGTTTTGATATTTTATTATTACCATTTAAGGTATTAATTATAATTTCGACAATAGCTTTTATAGTATCATCGTTACAGGTCGTTAGAACACTGCCCCTAAGTTTTTTATTAGAAGTTTTCAACAGCCGTAATATACGATGGTTTCTCTTTAATCGTTTCATATTTTTCACAAAACGATTTATTATTTAAATCATTTGGTGAGCAATAGCAGACACAATCATTTTTTTCAAATATATTATGACGTACACGGTATAATTCATTAACGTGTTGTGTTAAGTCTAACACAATATAACCGTGTGGGGTTGATGTAGCCTTATTATATACTCTTACGAAATCTTGTGTTTTTTCAGGAAAAATTTGCCTTGCTAAAGGTAAAATCTGAGATTTATCACATGGATTTTTAAATAAAACTAAATACTTAGCATTTAAAGAAATATCACGACAGTATTTACCCTGGTGAAAAATATTTTGTATTAATAAAATAATGTATAAATTTTTATGGTGTGAACCCTTTGTAAATAGCTCACATACCTGTTTATTGTAAGTTTCAAGCATTAAATCATCGAGCACAACTAAAATATTGTCATCATTTTCGTTTTTTATCTGCTCTGGTATATTATTTGAAAATACGGTATTTACGGTATACGCTATAAAGGTAAATTTTTAGGCACAGCCATCAATTCAGTGTTGCACTAAATTATTTTAGTTATATTAGATTTAATTAAATCTTTATGTTGTTTAACCAGGTTGCATACAAAAGTCGTCTTTCCACATCCTGACGGACCTGCTATAATCATGGTAAATGGGTGTCTAAATGGAATCATGGTTATAATTTCGATTTTTCCATTCTTTTTATTAATTTTTCATAAATATTTTTAAAATGCTGTATAGCTTTTAATGCATCCCTGTTTTATATGTTACGGATATACATAGACAAGTATCGGGGCCTGATATTGCTTTATTATCAGCCCAAATACAGCTTTTATAGTGTTCACCAAATCACCAAATCAAAACAAAACTATATTATTCCATCATATAAGTAAACAAATTTTTAAGTCAGCACCGCATACTTCGGTAGCCGAATTGGTAGAGCGTCAGATATTGGAACATAAGAATACGTTTCAAATCCGATAAAAAACAACAATTTTTTGTTTAAAGATTTTTGCATACATCACAAACAAAATATGTATATATTGGAATTATAAAAAACAAATCCAAAGGTAGTTGATGGCTCAATAGAGCACTGACTTATTAAACACTAAGTTCTCGGTTCAATCCTCACAACGTCAATACTTTTTTTCACAAAAAAAATTCATCTCACATACACACGTAGTAGAATAATAGTCAGACAACAATGAAATCAGCTAGAACGGCACATAACCAAAATCAATCATGCGGAACTGCATATACACAAGCCCATCCATGCGGAGAATAAGAAGAAGAAGAAAGAAAAAGCAGCCAACTGTAACAGGCATATACACAAGTGACAAAGCAGCAATTAGTCCATGACCTAATTACCTTGGCATCACCCCACACCCATTAATTACCACCCATTAACAACACCCATTAAGCACACCCCATTAATTACCCAATAATAACACCTATTAACGACACCTAATTAACGACACCCATTAAAAACACCATTGATTTCACACCTGCCACCCACCACCCACGCAATTTGGATCACAACCCAAAGTGCACCAATGACTACTGGTGTTGTATTTTTCTTCTATAGCTTTTTTTCTAATTTGTCTTCGTACGAGTATCTCATGCCACTTTAGTTTACCAGTTTTACTCATTGAATCTAATTATTGTACCTCGTTGTTATTATCAGCTCTAACGTCATTAATTCTGTCATTATCAGTTATATCGATATCCCTTACATTTTCAAATCTTCCTTCTACCGAACTTAATTTCCGACACTCGTAAATGATTATTTGGTGCTGCAATTCTGTAAAGAGTAGCAATTGAAATTTCATCCGACCGAAATATCAAAATGATCTGATGGAAGGGTCTCCTGAATTTGTTCTAAATAGCGAAAGAGATGCTTCCAACCGTTCATTATAACTTGTAAATTATTATTTGGTGCTGCAATTCGGTAAAGAGTAGCAATTGGAATTTCATCCGACCGAAGTATCAAAATGATCTGATGGAAGGTTCTCCTCAATTTCTTCTACAGATCGAAAGAGATGTTTCCAACCGTTCATTATAATTAAAGGTTTCATTTGCATCCATGCTTCTGACACCATATAACAGACATTTTTAAGGTCTATGTTTTTTATTTTATCATATACTATACAGAGTTGCCGTCCATAGATATTAATTTGAACAAAAGTTTTTTCCTGTAAATTTGTTTAAAGCATTAAATGTTCTGATCTAATGGCTGAAAAAAGTACTATAAAATTTGAATTGTCAGTTTTTACAAAATCTTCGTTTCCATGACAAGTGGCATTGTCCAATATCAGAATAGCTTTTTGAGGTAGATTATGTTTTAGTAAGTGATCAGATACCAGCGGGACAAAAAACCCAACTTTTAAACAAAAATGTTGTCTGCCATGCATTTATGCTGCAGCAGTGATGCATTTGTTTCTGGTAAAACCATATTTTTAAAACACCGGGGTTTTTCGAGTATTACTGTTAAGCGCTCTTTAGATTTTTATGGACCAGGGACCGATTTTGCTTCAGAAGAGACTAATGTTCTGTCATTCAACGTTAAACTAGCCCCGAATCATCCGCATTGTAAATCTGTTCAGGACGTAGTTCTTAATATTTTATTTTTTTTGAAAAATTTTGGATGAAGCCAGCAACTTCTGAATCATACAAGAAAGATTCCGAATACTATATCTTTTTTTGAATTTTTGAATAAACCCTGATCTTGCATTAAAAGGTATGTGTTTATCCAGATAATTATGGAATTCTCATAAAAAAAATTTCATACGAAACAATGTTTTTTTCATTCGTCGATTTAAAAACCATATATAAAGGGCCTTATAAACATTTGGAACTTGGAGAATTTTATTGTTGACTAATGACATTTAGTTTAGATGCAAAATCCTTTATTTATTTACTCCTTCTTTATTTACTTTAATTATGAATATAGTTGTATTGTACGATTAACTTTGTACTTTTTACAAATTTCAGTAATTTTATCTCCTTTTTCGAGCTTTTCCAAAATTTCACACTTACCGTTAAATTTTTTTTCATATTGTGAGGGTTAAAAACTATAAAATTAAACTAATATTTTAAATAATTTTAATTAAAAAGGTAATTTTTCAATGTTTTCTATCTGTTGCGTTTATAGAAATTCATGTTATATTTTCGGAGTAATACTTTTATAGAATATGGAACTCTATTTATTTAAAAAATACTCTCTATTTTTCGAGAAAAGTGGCGATACAATCTGATTAAGAAATTTGTGTCTCTTTTCGTACCAATCATTATATATTTTTTACAACTCAACAGGATTGAGTTGTCGATTTTGTCAAATTATATTTGTCACAAAAACGAAAATTTTCAAATCAGCGGGATTGAGTTGACGAAACCAATTTTATCATTTTAAATGTTTAAATTAACTTATTAGTCAATACAATTTTCTTTTGTTCACTACTTATTTTTTAATAAAAACGGATTTTTACATTTAATTCAAACCACACTTTTACAATTTTAAATATACTTTCTTTTTAACTTTTTTTTATTTAATTTGTAGATGTCTTCTTGACATCCAAAATGAGACCTTTTAATTAATTTAATTGGTGTCTACTTGACACCCCAAAGTAGACTTAACTTAATTAGTTAGTGTCTTCTTGACACTTCCGAAAAAACTTCATATTGGTTACCAAAAAACAGCTAATTTATTGGGTTGAAGAGCTTTTAAATTATATTAAAAAAAATAAATATAGTTTAAATAAAAGTAGCAATTTTTTTTTATTTTTGGGTTTCAACAAATTCAAAACAATTTGAGTTATTAGTGGAGTATTTACTAAAAAATGGCGGCATTGCTAAAAATTGTTTTAAATGCTCCCGAATATAAAGCAAAATGCAATAAATCCATTTTATACTTTTTTTAACCTTTTTTTACTTTATTTATTTCAAAATCAAATTAATAGCAACTTTAAGTTTACCAAAATAAACTTCTTGTTTATATTTATAAATGTAAAAAATTATGTTTTTAAACAATCAGCTAATCATTTTAGTATAAAAATGCGCCAATAAAAATGGCAATGCGCCTCTACAAATTGGGAAACCGCCAATGTTTTTTGTAAATGTGTCTCGGATAAAGTGTCAAAAAAGTTATAAGATATCTAATATTCATAGTAGGGAAATTCGACGCGGATAGTATTAATATAATATTCTATATGCGCGGCTGTCGAATAGTTTCATAGTAGCCCCCCAGACATTCCAATCCAATACGACTAGTTTTGTGGAGTTGAAATTAATTTGACAAAAACTCAATTCAATTTCGGCTTCCATTAAACGTATTATATAATGAGTGTTTTCTTTTATTCATTCCGAATATTCCGAACGCGTGTAAAATGTCAAAAAACGTTCTTTTATTCATTCTATTTAGTCTATTCCTTCCATTCCGTGTTTAGTCTATTCCTTCCATTCCGAATATTCCGAATACAATTTTTTCGTACTAAGTAGAAAGGTAGAATAAAAGGAATATTCTTTATTATAACCTCAAATTTTCAAGGAAAAACAATTTTTATAATTTTAACATGACTATGTATAATAATAAGAAATATACTTTAAAACTATAATAATTTAAATTAATTCTAGCATATATAAATATGTAAATAAAAGAAAACATTTAATTTTACGTATGACAAAAAATATTCCATTTATTCCTTTTTCATTCTTTTAATCGAGTGCGTTTGGAATATTCTGGCATGACGTCATCAATATTCTATTCTTTCTGTTCCTTCCACAGAATGAATAAAAGAAAACACTCAATGTGATCATAGCCATATATAACACGTCGAAGGTCCCTGGTTGGATCCCGGGCGGAAGATACTATTTTAACTCAAATAACTTTCAAAAAATTTTTTTTTTTTTTTTAAATATATATTCAGTAAAAATAAAAATCCTAAAAGAACTAATAAATATAATTTTGCACAAATATTCATTTGTCCTTCTACATAAACATGACAATAACAATTAATTTTTTAAATTGAAAGTTTTCAAAGATAAGAAATATAGAAATTCTGAAGGCAAATAAAATTCGACAAAAAAGAAACAACGGAATAAGGATTTTTTTCTCATTGAAAGAGTGATCAATTATTTTGAAGCCCTCATATATTCCATTCATTTTTCAAATTTCTATAAATGGATTACGTGGCTGTAAATAGTCAGCGTCAGCTTTTTATATATTTATTTAAAATCAATTACATAATAATACCTATAAAATTAAATACTTAATCTTTCCCTACAGGTAATATATTTTCTAAAAAAAAACATGTACGACAAATCAACGAAGATGTTCGTAATATTATGATATCAATGTTCGGAGTATTGGAAACGGAACTTTTGGCTTTTATACAAAGTTTAGAAAAACTTGATAATTTGTAAGAAATCTTTTTTAACATTATGTGATCGTCTTATTTATTCTAATGATATAGTTATTCATTGTATGTACTTGTGCGACTAACTCAACATGTTATGACAGCCCAGGATACGCAATCTTTTCTCAGTATGACTTTCGCATCTGCATTAGTTCATGGTAAAAGGAATTTAGATCGTTTTATGCAACAACAGTTGCAATCTATTCAAGATTGCAAATTTCAACGCAAGTCCAAATGTGGTATTTTGCCATATGTAGAAAATTTTGAAGACTTTGCTAAAACAACAGAAGAAATTTTTCGTAAATCTGATAGGCGTGCAGATATGGATAAATGGTATATATCCATAGTGAACAATATTTTTGAATCCATTCCAAATCATGGAAGCGAATTTTCTAAAACACCAATACAAGTTGTTAAAATGGAAAACTACCATCATATGTATGCTCTATTAGCTCAACTAAAAATTCCAGTTCTAGAAGATTTTAAAAAAATTGCCAAATCACGTTATAATGATGCTTTAAAATCTTATGTCATTATGTATTTTGGACGTCCTTTAGAAAAATTAAATGTTAATATTTTAAAATTGTTTAGAATTATTTTTAATGTCTTTATTTTAGTTATTTTTTGAAGGAGTACAACAGAAAGTAGGACAAGGTGTAAAAGAAACTGAGATAAGCTATCAAATGGCCTTCTCTAAGCAAGAATTACGAAAAGTTATTACACAATATCCCGTTAAAGAAGTCAAAAAGGGCTTGGAAAATTTGTACAGGAAAGTAGAAAAACATTTATGCGAAGAAGAAAATTTACTACAAGTGGTCTGGCATGCAATGCAAGAAGAATTTATAGCTCAGTATATATACCTAGAAGAACGTATTCAAAAATGCTATGCAGGTGCCATGATCAGTCTAGAGTTTACTATAAATGATATCTTGACATTTTTTTCTGATATTGCTAGGTCACATTAACTAGTAGAAAAAGATATTTTAGTATTTTCATTATATAATAATATTATTACAATAAACATGGTTATTAAAACAATACTTCTTCCTTCGTTTAAATTTTTAAAATCGAGAGTACTCCTGAATATCTATATTTATATCTGAATATTGAAATCGTTACTGAATATATGTATTCAGGTAGTTCAGGTACTTTTTGGTAGTACCATTTTTTCACATTCTGGGAATTTTTCGTTAAATGACTTAGCTGTCCTAATATTACTCGTGCTTAAGATAGTCCAATGAATTAGTAATAGATGGAAGGAGTATAAATTTGCTATCTCTATCTAACACATTGAAAAATTAATATTTCTTAAAAAGTGTTTGTGAAGCCAAGAAAAAATACTTCTCTTTCTTTAGGTCACCACAGTGTCAAAGTAAAGTGTTAGTAAAAATTATAAACAGCTGATTATAATCAGGTGAAATTATATCAGCTGATAATTTATATGCCAGGGTCGGATTTTTTTTTTATTTACTTGGCGTGTTTCTTATTTAAATATGTACATCGACTAGATTTTTTAAAATCTGAAATCAGATTAATCTGTCGAGTGAAATAAGAAACAGTTAGATTTTTTTCAGATAAAAAAATGCTACAATGTTGCCGTGTAAAATAAAAATATTGGTCGGCAACTCTGGAATTCTCAAATTTTCGAAATTATTTTTCAATTTAAATATGTAATAATTTCTTTAATATTTTTCATTAAATATTACTTTTTATAATATTTTATTATTATTAATTAAAAAAAATATAAATAATAAAAAAAAATTGGTTAAAAAAATTATTGAGATATGACGAAACAGCCATCAGATAGTTTCTTATTTATGCTCGACTTTCCTTAAAGCCCATGTTTCGGCTCCATACAACAAAATTGACCATATGTAACATTTAAGCATTTTAATTTTTAGTTCTAGATTTATCTCATTTCTGCAGAAAATATTACTCATCTGTCTGAACGCAGCTCTAACCCTCGCGTTTAATTCCGTTCTATTACTGGCGTTACTTTCTATAAATGTGCCGAGATATTTAATTCTTACAACTTTATCAATTTCTTGCGTATTCAGTAATAGCTTTGTGTTGTGATTTTGGTTTTTACCAATTACCATGTACTTTGTTTTTTTAATGTTGATGCTTAGGCCATAATTCATACAACTTTCGTTTAGCTTTTCTAGCATATTCTGTAGTTCTTCCACACTCAAAGCTAATAATACTACATCATCAGCAAATCTTATGTTGTTTATTACTTTACCATTGACTTTTACTCCCGTGTTTAGTTCGCTAAGGGCTACATCAAAGATGAACTCAAAATACGCATTAAATAATAGCGGTGATAAAATACATCCCTGCCTTACTCCCCTTTTTAACTCTATGTTCTACGATACTCCATCAGGAGTACTTACCACTGCTATTTGATTCCAGTATAGATTTTCTATTATACGTATGTCCCTACCATCGAGTCCTTTGCTTTTCATAATCTCTATCATTTTATCGTGCTTAACTTTATCAAAGGCTTTTTCAAAGTCAATGAAACATGCATGTATCTGAACGTTCACATCTCTACATCTTTGGGTTAATGTATTTAGTATAAAGAGTGCGTCACGCGTGCCCATCGCTTCTCTAAATCCAAACTGAGTTTCACTAATATCTATTTCCATTTTTTTATATATACGATCGTGTAAAATTTTTAAGAATATTTTAAGTGTGTGACTCATAAGGCTTATTGTTCAGTAGTCACTGCATGTTGACGCTTTACTCTTTTTTGGTAACGTAACAAATGTAGATTTCAGCCATTCCTCTGGTATTACCCCTGTAATGTAGATCTTGTTAAATACATTCGCGAGCAGTTTTACACCACTATCATCAAGTAATTTTAACATTTAATTAGGTATTCTATCTGGTCGAACAGCTAAATGTTTTTTCGATTTATTAATGACTGCTTTGATCTCATCTTCTAATAAACTAGGTCCTTCCACGTCATCTGTATTATTTAGTTCACACCTAGTATCATCGAATAGATTACTGACATACTCTTGCCACTTTAACAGTCTCTCTTCGGGATATGGGATAATTTTTTCATCATTATCTTTCAAAATACAGTGTGTTTTTTTTTTACCTTTACCAGTTACAAGCTTCACCATTTTGTGCATTTGCCGTCTTTCTAACTCTTCGATTTCATCACATTGACATTTCCAAAAGTCTGCCTTTGTTCTTTTATTTGCTTTCTGATAAGTATATTTCATCCACGATATTGATTTTTGTTTGTACTTTTACTCACACTACATTTATGCATAAGCAAAATGATTTCATTTGTCATCCATTCTTTCTTTTTAATAATATTTATTTTAGTTGCTATTTCTTTTTACAATTCTTCTAGAGGCTTTTTAAAATTATTTCACTTTGTATTAATATTCTGTTCGTTCAAAATAGCTGTTTTTGCTTCATCTAATTTAGAGTTTAATTTATTACTATAGATGTTTTTTGTTTCTTCAGAATCTAAAATAGATAAATTTTCTTTATTGTAGTTGTTATTTTTATTAATTCTTTTTAGATTAATTTGAATTTTTGCGGCCAGAAGTACATGGTCGGATTGAATATCAGCACTAGGGTAAGTTTTTACTACTTTCACAGCATATCTGAAGCGTTGTTTGACGATTATTTAGTCAATTTGGTTCCTGATGACTCTTTCTTCATTGCTTCTGTGTGAGATCCAAGTATACAATCGTCTTTTAGGTAATTTGAACCATGTATTCATAATTACCATGTCGTTGTCTATGCAGAATTCTACTAATTTATTTCCTCTATCATTACGAGCACCAAGACCAAATTTACCAACTACATTCTCCCCCTCTGTTTGTCCCACCTTTGCATTGAAGTCAGTATGATAGTTGTATCTTCTTTTTTCACTGATTTTAATAAATCATCTAATTCACAGTAAAATTCATCGCATGTATTGTCATTGCAGTCGGATTTTGGAGCATACACTTGTATAAAATTTATATATTTTCTGTTTACTTTTATTTGTAGTAGCATTATCCTGTCACTTTTTGCTATTGTGCTAGTTATATTGTGTTTTAACGATGGTGAGACCATGAAACCTACACCTTTCCTATATTCCTCTTCAGCACCCGAATATACAAAATAATTTGTGTTTGTGTTGACTTCACCAGTACCCTTCCAATGTACTTCACTAATGCCAATAATATCCATTTTTAATCTCTTCTTTTTCATTTCTAAATTGTTCAGTTTCCCCGCCTGGAGTAAACTTCTGACATTCCACGTTGCAATATTTATCGTTTTTCAGATTTATTAACTTGATATTTTCTGTTATTTATTGTATTATTTTCATTTGTGCTATTGTGTACGACGTTGTTGCTGATGTAGTTGCTATTGTTGATTATGATGTTGTGGGTTCTGATCCTGTTGTTATTGTTGATGTTCCTGATGTTGTTGTTGTTGTTGTAGCGGGTCCAGGCCTGTAAATGAACGAAACAAAATCTGACATTTATAACACTGAACGCATACACCACGACCATACCTTCCCTTTAAGAAAAGCGAACCGTAAACGAACCGCTGGCGAAGTCATTTCTTCATACAAGATTTCGCCGGCGAACCGCTTTGGCGATTCGCCAGCGGACCGTAAACGTAAATGTTGGAATAAGAAAATTAGAAAAAAAACGAAGTGTTGTGTATGGATTAGTACGCCGCCTAGACTACGTTTAAGCGGTTCGCTGGCGAATCGCCAAGGCGGTTCTCTAGCGAATCGCCAATACGGTTCGTTTACGTACTGATTTTATCCATATAAATAAAAAATCTGGAATTTTTTTAATTCAAAATAAAAAAAACAAATATTTTTACTTTTTTGGTTTAAAATGTATATTATAAAAATAATTTATTATAAAATTTAGGATTTTAAAATTTAGGATGTACATAATATTATACATATTTCTAGGACTTTTAAATTTTTTAAATACATTTAAATTAATTTTAATATTTTAAAATACATTTTTATGTAATTAAATGGAACTATATATCACAGAAAGTTAACACATGACTTTTGTAGTTATAATTATTGATTGCAAATTTATTTAATTCTATTTAACTATAAATAGTAATAAAAATAATACACAGGATTTTAGTTCTACCTGGCAATATTACTAAGGAACTACATTACATATTATACATATTAAATAAATTTTAATAAAAAAAAAAAAAAAAAAAAAAACCAGGTTTTAAATTCTACCTGTAAATAATACTAAAACTATTTTACATACTGATTAAACTTTAATTTAAAAAAAAAAACAAAACAAAAAACAGGATTTAAATTATTCGACGGATTGAAATGATTGTAAATTGTATTATTATTAGTGTTTCCCTGTTCTCGTGCAGATGACTGTAGAGATGTGTTTATTGATGTTGGAATGTTCACTTTTTTATAATAATTTTTTTTTCATTTGTTGTTTTTTGTATGCTAGTTAGTGGTCTTATATTTTTATCTATTTTTATGAATTGCACATAATTTTCGCTCTCATCGTGCCCAAAAAATTCAGATACTGGAAACTCTGATAAATTTAAATTAAATACATATTAATTATGATATATTTATTTGCAGCAATATAAATATAACCTATTTGGGTTTCGTCGTCACTTCCTAAAGCCATTTCTGAAAATAAAAATAACATACATGTTGAAGTGTTATATACACATTTTTCATTTAATATTAATTTTATAATTTTATTTCGAATTTCTTTAATGTGAATTTTTTTTAAATCTAAAGAAAGTATTTCTTCAGTAATATTTGTATGAATACAAATATTTTTAATATCACTTCACTCACTCCAATTATTCTCGTTTTTAAATATTTATAATTTTATACTTACCACAAACTATTAAAAACACAAACTATTATTTTAAACACGTCTAATTGCAATGAATAACAAAAAAATTATGCCTTTGTTTTATTTTTTACAAATGGCTACTGAAAAATAGTTTTTTTTATTACCCTTCTACCTAAACATGTTTTATGTGAATGCGTTGGTGAAAAGGCGGTTCAGAAGCGGTACGTTTTGGGTTCGCCAAAAGCAAATTCGGAAATTTTCTTAAAGGGTTATGCTTACTACTATTCTACAATACTACTTAGATCTAAAATATCAAACTTAAAATTAAAATTAAAATTAAAATCAAAATTAAGCTTAAAGCAATGGTGTTATAAAAACGTAATATATAGAATTAGGTAGGGAGACCAAGGAAGGCGGCTACACTCCGTGGCTTGCGCCATAAGTCGGTTACTTCCAGATTTGTTGGGTGATTGGGGCAGGAGAAAAGGTGCAAAGTGTCGTCGGGACAAATGCTGTCGATGCCTGGTATTGTACGTGCTTGGTAGCTGCGTAATATATGGAACCAGCCAGACCGGAGTTGTGCCAGAGTAGTTCTTGTTTCTCTAGGCAGTAACGTCTCACTCGCATCCACTTGTGGTGGGCGAGAACCAATACTCTATTCACTTTGCTGGAGGATATGGCTGTGGAGATGGTGTTCAGGGCTGTGTTCAGGGCTGCCTTAAAGGAGGTGGGATTCCAGGAAGAGTGGATGGTGGGGGTTATGTTATCTTTAAAGGATCTAAGGTCTTGACGAATGGCACGTGGAGGGGGATCACGGGTGGTAATGTTGTGGTTGGGGTGGGATGGCACGTGGAGGGGGATCACGGGTGGTAATGTTGTGGTTGGGGTGGGATGGGTTGTGGCAGGCTAGCAAGAACTGCTTAGTGAGCAGTTAATTGTGTTGCCTGACGGGAAGGATTGGCGCTTCGTCATGGAGGTGGTCAGGATGGGTGATGGAGTGCCATCCGGTTGCTATGCGTAGAGCGGTGTTGTTTGTCTGGATTTTTGGCCATTGAGTTTGACTCAAGAAAGAGGTCCAGACGGGGGCTACGTAGTTAATGACAGGTCTACCTATGGCTTTGTACGTCGCAGTACAAAGCCATATGACGGTTTCTTTGCTCTTACCCCAAGTGGTGCCTATGACAGTTTCTTTGTTCTTACCCCACGCATCGCAGATTGTCTTAGCATGTTTGGAGAAGGTGAGGAGGTTATCAAAAGTAACCCAAGGATTGTAGGATATTTGAGGGTAGGCGTTCATTATCGATGTAGATTTCCACCGTATCGTTAACCTCTTTGACCTTTGGGAGGCGAGCTGTATTTTCCTCTCCCTGCAGAACGATGCCACTTGAGCCAAATAAGCATTTAGCCTATCAGTGACATCAGTGGGTTATGGAGTCTGGCTGGTGCCATATATTAACACCAGATGCAGCTATGGTGCAATCATCCGCATAAGTGATTAATTTTATGCCAGGTGGTGGAGGGGAAAGCAACGATATAGATTGAAAAGAATCGGTGAGAGTACCCCCTCCCCCCTTGTGGTACCCCCATTTTTAGTTTGCGATGCTTGCCACAGCTAGTCCTGAATTCTACATACGCGGTTCTGCCATTGATGTAAGCCGACAGGAACCTTTTAATGAAGCAGGGAAGTGAGGAGTTTAGGATATCGTGGAGGAGGATAGAGTGGTCCACCGTGTCAAATGCCTTGGATAAGGCTAATGCAACGACAACTGTGCGCCAATGTGGTCTGCGGTGGTTTAGACCATCGGCAATATAGGTGGTGAACTCTGTTAAACCGGTTGTTGGGCTTCCGTCCTTTCTGAACCCGTGCTAGTGTGAGGCAAGTCCTAGGTGTTGTTGGAGTTGCGGAAGCATGAGAGCTTCTAAAATTTTAGCAACGTGAGAAAGCAGGGAGATCGGCCTGTAGGAGGAACTTTCGTTTACGGATTTGCCAGGTTTCAGAATAGGAATTATTCTGGCAATTTTCCAAACATTAGGGGTTGAGTGGTTATCCATGGTCTGGTTGAAGGCCATCGTAATATAGTCTAAGCTTGATGGATGCAGCTTCTTCAACATAACCATGGAGATCCCGTCTGGTCCGAGTGCTTTAGAAAACTTAGACTTTGGGGGGTGTTGTCCTAGAAATGCCCTTTATTGTGGGCCACAGTTTCTTAGATCCTGGGGAGCATTGTTCTAGGTGTGACAACCACTTGGTCCTTCTGTGGTCATTCACCAGCTTATGAATGTTACGTGTCAGCTGAGCAATGTGCGGGTCAGTGGGATCAGTGGATCTTAACTGATCACGCTGTTGGGCTAGTCGTGACGTTTCGGGAGGAAAATTCGGAATGATGTTCTTTATCCTACCCATAGGGATTTAGCGTTTGGCGGCTCGAGTCAGGATGCAACGAAAGATCTTTTCACAAGAGGAACGAAAGATCTTTTCACCAGAGATTTGTCAAATATATGTTTAATTATTTGTTAAATTATGATTAACATGTTTAGAAACATAAATTTAACTGAATAAATTTGCTATTTTTAATTTTTCTTGATAAAAATTTACAATTTTTTAAAAAAATTGCCAAAAAAGTCAACTAAATTATGTTTTTTGTTAAATGTATGTTGAATTATATTTTAAATTATGATTAACATGTTTAGAAACATAAATTTCGCTAAATAAAGTTGTTATTTTAAATTTTTCTTTATAAAAATTAAGAAATTTTTAAAAAATTGCCACAAAAATCAACTACATTATGTTTTTTGTTAAATGTATGTTAAAATATATGTTAAATTATGATTAACTTTATATGTTAAATTATAATTACCATATTTAGAAACATAAATTTAGCTGAATAAATTTGTTATTTTTAATTTTTCTTTATAAAAATTCACACATTTTTAAAAAAATTGCAAAAAAGTTGATTGATTTAAATTTAAATTTAAATTTAAAAAATTTGATTGACTTTTTTTGCCAAAAAAGTCAACTAAATTATGTTTTTTGTTAAATGTATGTTGAATTATATGTTAAATTATGATTAAAATGTTAGCGTTTGGCGGCTCGAGTCAGGATGGAACGAAAGATCTTTTGGAACGAAAGGATGGAACGAAAGATCTTTTCACCAGAGATGGCATCCAGTGGGAGAGTTCGCTGGTTGAGGGAATCTGCGACGAAGTCCGGAAAACCTTGCCAGTCGGCCTGTTGTTGTTCATGAAGGTTCGTTGTTCGGAGATTACGAAGCTATCCAAGTCTTCCACTGTGATCACGATGGAAATGTGATCCGAACTAAGTGCTGAAACCGCAGCACTAGTAAGAGTGATATCCGGCGAGCTGCAACACGTGTTTGTTACTCTGGTGGGTTGATCTTCATTCAAAGTGTTAAGAGTGATATCCGGCGAGCTGCAACACGTTCTTGTTTCTCTAGTGGGTTGATCTTCACTCAAAGTGGCAAAGTTAGACTCTTCGATCTGATCAACAAAGCAATTTGCACGGTTGTCCTGGGGGAGTTTTGAAAACCAAGGGGGATGGTGGGCATCGAAGTCTCCCATCCGTTTCAGCAAAAAACGGCCTCAGTTTTACTGAGTTCAAAATGATGTAGTTAGTTAGTTAGTTTTAGGTGGGGGTCGGCAGAGTTCTGCCTCGTCACTGCAGCCGTAGCCTTATTGTAACTACCCTCTATGTTCATTCATTTGACAGACCAGTACTAGCAATGAAGTTGTATAGTCTTGTCAAAGATAGATCCCATGATTCCGATGGGGAGATAGTATAACTGCCGAAATGAATTAGCCTCTTATACAATAGGGCTTCACATTCACACAGTATATGCTCCGCTGTTTCGTCCTCATATTTGCAGAATCTACACAATCGGTCTTGACTTATTCCTAATGTGTGTAGATGTTTCTTGAGCCCACAGTGTCCAGTCAGGAAGCCCACCAGTGTTCTGGTTCTTCTTCTACTGCACGTTAGTAGCTCTGCGGTCATCTTTTTCGACGGGAATAGCTTCGAGTGTCTAGGCCCTTCATTGTTCCTCCATCTATCTGAAAAAGAAAGAAAAGTGTTAGTTTTAATTTGCAATTTTGTTAGACATTTTGATACACCACAAAATGGTTCTGGACCAAGCAGTGGTGTACGTGCGCCTTCTTTTGCTAAGAGGTCTGCCTCTTCGTTTCCTTCAAATCCTACATGAGCCGGGATCCATGAAAGAATTAACCTATTATTAACCGCTAGAGCTTTTAGCATGTTTAAGCATTCGCCTATTAGCTTCGATTTCAGTTGATTGGAATTAAGGGCTTTAAGAGCCGCTTGGCTGTCTGAGAAGATCGTTATTGTTTTGTTGTTGTATCTTCTGCGTAAATTTTCTTCCGCGCACAATTGGATAGCATAAACTTCAGCTTGGAAGACTGCCGCTAGGGTACCTAGGCTTTTTGAAATTTTACACCTTGGCCTCTTTCCGTAGACTCCGGATCCCACACCTTCTTCTGTTTTGGATCCGTCTGTATACCATTCCAGCTCCGTTTCCGAGGGTGGGGTAGCTATCCAGTCATTCCTGTCTGGAAACATTACCTTGAATGGTTTGTAGAAATCATATACTATGTTACAATCATCTTTCGGCATATTTATGTACGGTATGTTGCCTGTGGCTTGAATGATTGCGGGATGACTTCAATTTTTAAATATCTGCGTTATTGGAACCCAGTATTCTCAGCGCACCAAATTTGGCTTCCTCTTCAATTGCTAGATGTAGAGGGACCAAGTTGAGCAGAACTTCCATCGATGCCGTTGGTGTTGTCTGTTGTCCAGTGATGTTCAGGCAGGCCACTCTTTGTAGTTTTCCGAGTTTCTTCCTGATGTTTAGTTGGGATACTTTCCGCCACCAAACCACCGCTGCATATGTTACAACTGGTCGTACTATTGATAGGTACATCCAGTTAGCTATTTTTGGACGCAGTCCCCATGTCTTCCCACAGATTCTTCTGCACGTCCACAATGAGAGTTGCGCCTTTTTAAGAGTTTTCTCTAGGTGAGTTCCATTTTAGCTTGCGGTCCAGTGTCACACCTAGGAATTTAGCTTCTTCAGAAAACTATTTCTTTTCCAAACAGCATTGTTTAACAGCACTATTAACAGCCCTATTTCTTTTCCAAACAGAATGGGACGATTGTGGTTTTATCAGGGTTCACTTTCCTCCTTTTCACACCATCTTTGAACTATTCCACATGCGGTCTGTAGTAGATCACATTGTGAACGTTTACGAATTTTCCTCTGATGATAATTGCAAGATCATCAGCATATCCTTTACAATCAAATCCTGCCCTCTGTAACTTATCTAGTAGTTTATCTACTACCAGAGACCAGAGAAGGGGCGATAAAACACCACCTTGTGGACATCCTCGATTTGTTGTTGCCTTCATCTTCTCCTCGCCCAGAGAGAGTTCAATTACCCTGCTCTTTAGCATGGACTCTGTCCATTTGCACATTGCGTTGCTTGCTCCCCTGCCTCTCAATGCATCTATCATTGACTTATGAAAGGTATTGTTAAAAGCACCTTCAATATCCATGAACGCTACTAAAGCTGTCTCCTTCGCTATTAGTGATTTCTCAATCTTTTCTGTTAGATTCAGGAGAGCCATCTCTGTGGATTTTCCTGCTTGATATGCGTATTGATTTTTGTGAAGGGGATGGTTTGTCATAATTTCATCTCTTAAGTATCTCTCAATCACTTTTTCCAATGTTTTCAATACGAATGATGATAGGCTGATGGATCGTAGATTTTTCTGTTAAGCCGGGCCCTTCTTCGGTTCCTCTATTTTTTCGCAGAACGTTTGGAACGAGGCTTTCTTAGCTTTCCTTATCTCACGAGTGTATTCAGTGAGAGCCGTCGTGTAAATTTCCCATTCTTGTGGATTTTTATTTTTTGCTTTATTAAACAGTCTCCTAACCTTAGTTCTAAGGTCGGAGAGATTGTTGTTCCACCAGCTTACCTGTCTGTTACTACGTTTTGTCCTCATTGGGCAGTTTTATTCGAAAGCGTTTATGATTGTTGCATTTGTCATCATAGCTGCATCTTCCAGTTCCTCAATATCCTTGATTTTCTTTGGGACCGCCTCTAGTTTGCCTTCTAGGTCAGTCTTATATGACGACCATTTGGTTTTCTTTTTGGGGCGGTATGTTATTGATAAGGGGCCTACTTCTGCTAAATCGAATCTAATATGTTTGTGATCCGAACAAGATGGCTCATCAGAGACGTGCCAGTTGTTTATCTTATTCGTTAAGAAAGGGGTCGTTATGGTTAGATCTAGAACCTCACCTCTAATTCTATTGACGAATGTTGGTTCATTACCCGAATTTATTATTGATAAATTATAACTAGTAATAAATTCTAGTAGTGACTCACCCCTGTTATTAATGTCCGTGCTACCCCATAAGCTGCATCTTGTTTCTTCTTGCGAAAAGTAGCAGTCCTATTAGCTAAGAAGGGGGCATTGATGATCCGCGGCAAAGTATGCGGAACATACTATGATGTTCCCCAGCTCGCCCTTTGGGTCAATTATTGCCGCTACTACGTCCTGTTGACAGAATTCTGTAATTGGAACGTAATTAATATCTTTATTAAACAGAATACAAACTCTTGGTGTCGAGTTTGTATTGTCGTATAATAACTAACCTCCGGACACTCCTAGCCCACATATCTTACCATTTGCTAGCCAGGGTTCCTGGATGAGTGCAATGTTGGCGACTTCTTTTACGAACCTACAGCTGAGTGTAGCCGATGCCGCCTTTGCATGCTGCAGGTTCGCCTGGATGCACTTCCAGGAGTTGAATTCTTATCTCCTTCTCGGGGGACTCCTGGAGTCCGCCCTGCTCCTTCTACTTCTGGTAGGAGGGCTTCGCGACGCCTCTCTCCTTCTCTGTCTGCATGAGTCATCGAGCCGCGCTGTTCTGCCGTGCTCCACTCTCCACTCATTTTTTTTCTCCCTGGAGTGTGACCTTCTCCTTGGTGCAGATCTCGGAGGGGATGGTTGCCGACCTCCCTTCTCTTTCGTGCCTTCCTTCCTCATCAGGTTTCAAAGGTGGCCTGAATTGGATGCTTTTGCTTACTCCACTGGTAGAAGCTATTGGTTCCGATGCTCTTTTCACAACTTCTACCAGCGCTGGCATGGGTGTTACCGATGTTTCACCTCTCGTCGATGTTTTTGTTGCAGCTGGCGTCGGCGCAGGTGTCTTGCGAATTTCCTGCCCCTCACCTTGCTGTATCTTACCTGAACCTGACGTGTTGTTCTTCCTTTCTTCCTCAATCTTGCCTATACCACCAGCACGGATTTTAAGGCGGAGATCAATCCTATCAAAACCGAACCAGGGTCTGCAGTCCAGGTCTTGAATGACTAGCGGAGGCGTCATCTATTGAGAGAACCATGCGGTGGCCCTTTTCGTTAGATGATCTCCTCAGAATCCTCCAATTCTGGATGTGCAGGCCATCGTTCTGTCTGCCTAGTCTGTCCAGGATTTCCCCCTCACGAAGATTTTCTTCGTCAGGAAAGAACCCTGAGCAGACCGCGTGTATAGGAAGATGCCCACCTTCTACCAACACTAAATCAGCCTCTTTGTAGGGTTTGATTTTCTTTATGGTTTCTTTCAGCCAACGCTTACTCGCATCATCAGCGCAGTTAATTGACACCCATCCGGGTTTGCGAGCTGACCCATTAAATCTGACGAGTGCCCCTGGGCAGTTCGTACATGGCGTTCAGAATCGCACTTTGTACCTTTTTTGCCTCTTCCTCACTCAGCGCCCGCACAGGGTATTGCCGTGGAAGAATACCCACTCTGGTATTGCTCGCAACAACCCTGTACGTTGGGTTACTCTGTGTGTTGCTTTTGTTTCTTTTGACAATCATCGGTGGCCGTCCGATCAGTTTCTTTTAATACATAGACAGCCGGATGCCTTCCGTGCTAGTATATCCTCATATTCTTTGTCCATTCTTGCACGTGCCTCATAATATGGGATTCCAGATGATATAATTTTCTTCAGCTTTTTCCTAGCTGCACCACACAACCTCCTGGGCTTAATTTGAGAGCCGCTGGACGCCTTGCTGACATTACCTTCCGCGTCAGAGGTTGTAGTGTTTTCTATGACGGTGGCCTTGTCGTTATCCGAGGACATTAGGTAGTCGCTCTCGTCTTCCGTTGCTACATCGCTAGCGTCATTATCCGTATCACCTAGCCTCGTTCTTTCTATCATTTCAATAGCATCTGCAAGTAAGGAGCCTGCATAAGCGGCCTCAGACATTGCAGTTGCTATTGGTGCGTTCGGGATTGCCTTTGTTGTTGATGTTGTAGTTGAAGTTGTTGCCTTGTTATGTATCGTTGCTGTAGTCGTCGTTGATCTTTTTGTTGTCTTTTTTTTGTTGTTTGTTTTTTTTCTTCCATAGTTGTTCCCACGAGTTTCGCGGCAAAAGAAGGTCCACCATAGCAGAGGCCCGATACTATGGTAAGGCTAGTTAAAACCGGAGGTCGCCTGGTATCCGGAGTCCACCGTTAGCGACTGAGCTCACCCTCAGCCACGCAGCTCTAGGCACGGTACGAATTACACCCTTAGCTTGGTTTCGCGCTTGCAAATTTGGTCTGTATCCATATTTAAGACAGATACAGCTCCAGGGGCCACCACGAGGAGGTAATGCAAGTACTTCTTTAGAAACCTCGACAGTTGCAACAAAGCAAGCCGAAACTTTTGTTCCAAAATCGTCTCAATTTTGTTCCATCAAAGTGAACCCAAAATACTATTCCACAAATGGAACATTTTCTATGCCGTCAATTTCTCAATTTCGCTTCACTAAATATGGATCAGAAATAAATCTCAGAATTGTCTCAATTACATTCCACCAAATTAAATCCAAATTTCATTTCCGCAAATGTAACATTTTCTATGCCGTAAATTACTCAATTTCATTTCACTGAATATGGATCAGAAATATATCAAAAATACCTCAATTTGGTTCCACCAAAACGGAAAAGTGTTAGAATTTTTTCAATAAAAAAATTTAAAATTTAAATTTTTCTTCTTTTTTTTAATTTTAATTCTCTCCTGATATGCCTTTATAAGTAAAAAACATTTAAAATTATTTAAAAACGTATATTTTTTACAAAAATTACAAAAAGAAATTTTAACTCCGCAAATGTCTCATTTTAGTCCGCTAAATACGGACCAGAAATATATCTCAGAAATACCTCACTTTGGTTCTAACACTTTTCCGTTTTGGTGGAACCAAATTGAGGTATTTTTGATATATTTCTGATCCATATTCAGTGAAATGAAATTCGGTGGCCGTCCGATCAGTTTCTTTTTCTTTTAATACCAAAACGGAAAAGTGTTAGAATTTTTTCAATAACAAAAAATTAAAAATTAAAATTTTTCTTTTTTTTTTTAGCTTTAATTATTTCCTGATATGCCTTTATTTAAGTAAAAAAAAAACATTTAAAATTATTTAAAAACATATATTTTTTACAAAAATTACAAAAAGAAATTTTAACTCCGCAAATGTCTCATTTTAGTCCGCTAAATATGGATCAGAAATATATCTTAGAAATACCTCAATTTGGTTCCACCAAAACGGAAAAGTGTTAGAATTTTTGCAATAAAAAATTTAAAAATTAAAATTTTTCTTCTTTTTCTTAATTTTAATTATCTCCTGATATGCTTTTATTTAAGTAAAAAACATTTAAAATGATTTAAAAACATATTTTTTACAAAAATTACAAAAAGGAATTTTAACTCCGCAAATATCTCATTTTAGTCCGCTAAATACGGATCAGAAATATATCTCAGAAATACCTCAATTTGGTTCCACCAAAAGGGAAATTATATTTCCCTTTATGCAATATTCGGATTCCATTTTTCTGAACCCAAAAGGAATCCGTTCTGAATCTGAATTTTTCATATAAAAACACAATATACTCTCCACATAAGCATATCCATACAGAAACAAAAAAAATGTTTTTCATGTACTTTGTTCGTGTAATTTGTTTTTAATTATTTCGTATTGTGTGTGAATTTCAACGAAAAACAACAACTGGTTTGTCATAAGGTAAGTACACATTTATTGTAAATTTAATTTTAATTAAAATTTAATAATTATTTGAGGTATATATTTATAAAAATTAAGTTTTATATATTTATAAAAATTAAGTTTTTATAAATATGTACATAAGATAATTATTTATTATTAAATTTTATAAAAAGCAAAACTGTATATTATGATATATTGTGAATTGTATGGGCAAAAAACAAGAGATTTTTTTTTATGTCGGCATGCATGAAAGAAAATATGTACATTTTGTTAATGTCCCGAAAATATGTAAATTTTGTTAACGCTACCTGATGAATTTCGGGTATTATAATCTCATTTATACCTAAAAGCAATAAAATTTAAATTTATTTTATTAAAATTTTATATTGAAGGTAAAAAAATTATATTTCAATATTTTTCGCTAGAAATATCCATAATAAGGTATACTTTTCCAAAATCATATATATTTGTACAGGTTTATTTTTTCTAAATGGATCATTTACTTTTATTTGTTTGTCGTAGAAGTAAGTAGTGCGCTTAGTGAAATTATAAAATAAAAAGAAATCAACAACAATACAATAAAATACTTAACTATATGTATGTATATTAAACAAACTATAATTTAATATAGTACATTTATATATATTACTTACTAAAACAATTATTAATTATTTCTTAAAATGGATAAAAAAGATTATTATCAAGTGAGTAAAGAAATTAAAAAAATTTGTGATGGTGCTAAAAGAAATCGTGTAGAAAATAATGAAACAATAGTAAATGCAATAATTGGACCGGAAGAGGTTAATTTTATAAATATCATGAACAATGTGAAATGGAAAATATTTTATTTGATGAACAAGATTATAGTGATGATCACCAAAGTGATGAATATTCCGACACATCAACAGATGATATTAATACTCAGCTAGATGATTTTCAAACTGAAAATATTTCAAGTGACATATCGATTACAAATATTACAAATATTGTTTTCAACAGCCCACTCTGATATGTCACTGCCTTATTAAAAATCTTAAGGAAATATCATCCAAATCTTCCGCAAGATATAAGGACCTTAAAGAAAATTAAGCATTCGAATAACAATATTATTCCAATTGGATGTGGATTTTATTCACATATTGGAATAAAGAAAAATTTAGAAACTTTTCTTATAAATAATGCTATTAACCAGCAGGACATTTATCTTGACATAGGAATAGATGGAGTTCCTTTGGCAAAAAGTTCGAATAGCCAATTGTGGCCAATTCTTCGAAGCATACATCTATGTCAACATGTATTTGTAATTGGTATTTATCATGGTTATAAAAAACCATTTTGTTCAAATGAATACCTTAAAGATTTCATCGAAGAAATGAAGGATTTGTCCAATACCGGATTTATATTTAACAATCAACTGTATATTGTTAAAATACGTTCGTTTATATGTGATGCTCCAGCTAGATCCTTTACAGTTGCTCACAAAAGTATCCGGCCACTTCTTTTATTCAGTAGAATTAATCTTAGACGTTAAATTTTTAATATCAGAAAACATATAATTATTATTTTTTAACATTATTTAGTCTTGTTATTTACAATCCAATCATAGAAATATCAAAATTAAATATACTTCAGAAAAAATCGACAACCAAACAATTAAGTACATAATTCGGAAATGCAATTTTTCTCGAATGACGAACTATTTGGAAACTATTTGGTAACTAAACTTACTTTGGGGAAGTCCCCCGTATGCATACACACTTAGTGGCCGACTTTAGTGTCAATTGTTTTATGAGTTCGGACAGCTATGTAAGTTTTTCTGATAATTCATTGATTTTTCTAATATGTTTTTCTAGTATTATAAAGTGCAATATTAAAGGCTTTTTATAGCCAATATTAAAAAAAATACTTAACTGAAAATGAAGTGAAAAACAATAAATATTTTGAACCAAGTAGGGTGGCCGGATACTTTTGTGAGCAACTGTATATTAGGTAAGTGAAATTTTAAAATTAAAAAATATTTTTAATAATAAACTTTTTGTTGTAGGAGTAAAAGGACACGCTGGATATCTTAGCTGTACGAAATGTATAATAAAAGGAGATTATTTCAAGAATCGAGTTTGTTTCGCTGGATATAATTATGCTTTAAGAACCGATGAAGAATTTAAAATTAAAAAGCAAGTGTAGCATCATGTTCGTTTAGTCATCAAATTGGAAGAATTAAATATTGGCTGCGTTTCCAAATTTCCCATTGATTACATGCATTGTGTTTTGCTTGGCGTAATGAGACAATTACTTAACATTTGGCTTTAAATCTTAAAAAATCCATATTCTTTAAAGCAAAACGCAGTAAATAGTATCAATGAAAATCTATAAAATATTCGCAAATATTTGCCAAAGGAATTTGCTAGAAAGCAGCGAACATTTGATGATTGGAAAGCCACAGATTCAGAACATTTTTAATGTATACTGGAATTGCAGCATTTAATAATATTTTGGAAGAAAAATAATACAAACATTTTCTATTACTAGTTTGTAGTATTAGAATTTTAACACAGCATAAGAAATGTTAACAGAATTTGTTAAACAATTTCCAATGTTGTATGGAATTGAAAATGTTTCATATAATATACATAGCTTACTGCACTTATCATCAGATGTGAAAGTTCTCGGAAATCTGGATAGTTACAGCGCATTTAAGTTTGAAAACTTTATGCAAAAATTAAAAAAAATGGTGAAGAAAGGATCATTTGCAATTCAACAAATTGTAAATAGATTAGAAGAACAGGAAAAATACAAGAAAATCGAAGTCTCACCTCCTTATGCAGAGACTTTTTCTTTGTCAGTATCAACTCCTAACAATTATTGCATATCAGAACAAAAATATATAAAATTTAAAAAAAAATAAAAATATCATAAGTGGATATGTTTTGCAAAATATAGAAAGTTTATTTGATTATCCTTTCTTATCTTCAAATATAGGAGTTTATACTACTAATACAGAATATTGTAATGAAATTATTGAAAATGTTGAATTAAGTAATGTAAAAAAAATTATTAAAATACCTATACAATCAAAAATTATATATATTGAAATGCAACATGCTTAATTTTATAAAATTTATAATAATAATAAAGTTTTAGTAATACAAAAATTGTGTTTTTTATTTTTTATAGCAAAATTTTCATTTGCTTCAGTTTTTTTTAAAGTATTATAATTTTTAACTAATATTTTTCTTTATTTTCAGGTTAAATAAAATTTTAATAATGAATTCCGCCAATATTTTTGATTCGCAACAAACGCAACTAAGTGCAGATGGTGAGAGATTTGTCAGATTATTTTTTTTAATTAATTTTTTTTTAATTTTAGACGAAATATTTTTGAATAGAAATAAAAAAATTACCACATTGCAATCTCAACAATCGTTTGAGTATACCAGTGATTCCGATAATTACCACCGAAATTTTCTGAGAACTGGCACTGAAATAAACCCAGCTACCACTACCCAAATGCCATATTCTCAGACATTTTTTATAAAAAACCAGAGTATCTACAAATTAAAACAAAAGCCGCAATGAAATCAGTACCATTAGCACCATCTAATGCAATTTTAATTTCATACCCACAAACATCAACAACAAAAGTTTCGCAAACATTATCATCATCATCATCACAATATTTAAAACCATCACCACCAGCTTCAACGATTCCATTACCATAAAATTTTGAACAACTTAGAGATGTAGTAATAAAAATAACATTTTAATTAAAAAAATGTTAAGAGAAGTGAAATTGATGTGGCGCGAGTGCAATCAACAGAAAGAAAAATATACTACATCTGGTTCTAAATTATGTTTAACTATTCCATGCGAAACAGCAGAGCATCTAGAACAACTTGATGCTCAACTAAAAACTGATGACACTGTTGTAAAAAATTTGGTATAATTAAAAAATAAATAATCACAAAAGTATGGTTCCACCATGCAAGTGATAGACTGAAGTATATTAAAAACAAGAAAAATTTAAATTAATTATTATTAATTATTAAATAAGTATTAGGTAGAATTTTAAATCCTTTTAAGGAATTTTAAGTTATTATTAATTAAGTATTAGGTAGAATTTTAAATCCTAAATTTTTATTATTTTTAATTAATTATTAGATAGGTAGAATTTTAAATCCTAAATTTTTATTATTTTTAATTAATTATTAGATAGGTAGAATTTTAAATCCTAAATTTTTATTATTTTTAATTAATTATTAGATAGGTAGAATTTTAAATCGTAGATTTTTATTATTTTTAATTAATTATTAGATAGGTAGAATTTGAAATCCTAAATTTGTGTTATTATTAATTAAGTATTAGGTAGAAATTAAAATCCTAAATTTGTGTTATTATTAATTAAGTATTAGATAGGTAGAATTTGAAATCCTAAATTTTTTTTTTTTGAAACATATTTTATTGTTAAAGAGGTGGAATTATAAATCCTCTTATTATTAATAACCGAAAAAAAATATTTTTACAATTGTGATACATTTGTTATATATATGTTATATGAATATTTGTGAAATGAATATTTAAAATAAATTATATTAATAATTTGAAATAGTTTTCAGAGTTATAATTTGGAAGTAATTTTCAGAGTTCAATTTCACTTCATTTTGGCTTCCATGTAACCTAATTTTTGCTTCATTTTGGCTTCATTTTGAATTCAGTTTTAGTTTAATTTGGCTTCCTTTTTTAAACCAAAATGAATTCAAACTGAAGCCAAAACGAATTCAAATTGAACCCAAAATGTACTAAAACTGAATTCATTATGAACTTAAAATTGAAGCAAAAATAAGTTCAGAAATTTGTCTAATTTAGGAAAATGAAAGTATTCCGAGTGGATTCCGAATGGATTCCAAACGGAATCCGAAATGAAGTTGCCCATATAATAGACTTCATTTTTGAATCCATTCGGAATCCGATTGCTTAAAGGGTTCTATTCCGAAAATGTAGAGTGTTTTCTTTTATTCATTCTGTGGAAGGAATAGAATATTGATGACGTCATGTCAGAATATTCCAAACGCACTCGATTAAAAGAATGAAAAAGGAATAAAACGAATATTTTTTGTTATACGTAAAATTAAATGTTTTCTTTTATTTACATAATTATATATGCTAGAATTAATTTAAATTATTATAGTTTTAAAGTATATTTCTTATTATTATAGTCATGTTAAAATTATAAAAAATTGTTTTTCCTTCAAAATTTGAGGTTAGAATAAAGAATATTCCTTTTATTCTACCTTTCTACTTAGTACGAAAAAATTGTATTCGGAATATTCAGAATAAATAAAAGAACACGGAATGGAAGGAATAGAATAAATAGAATGAATAAAAGAACGTTTTTTGACATTTTAGGCGAGTTCGGAATATTCGGAATGAATAAAAGAAAACACTCGTAATATTTTCTACTTCGTAAATGTCTCTATTTTATTTCGTTTTAGCGGCAATAGACGGTAAATAAAATTTATTTACTTGATTCATAGTTTGCTTGGAGGGAGACAATTTTATGTTGTTTTTATTTGGCAGGAACTAGGTTAAAGGGCGAAACTAGATCCACATTTTCCCCTTTTTTATGTCAAAATGTGACATAAACTAACCCAAGCATGTATTATTGGCAATTTGACATTTCAAAAAATATTAACCCAGATCCAAATTCCGCCATCTTTTTAACCTTATTTTTTTCAGGTTCAAATTTTTCCCCTTCAGTTTATTCCACTACATAAGCAATTTTATTTATGTCACTTGTTGATAATGTAAACAAATACAAAAAAATTGAAAAAATTTCTGAAAACAAAAGCAATTGGCCATTATTTTGACATATTGTTATATTCTGTACGGAAAATTAATTTTTTGTTTTAAAAAAAAAAACTAAAATTGAAATAAAAACTCTTTAATTAAATTATTTAATTATTAAATTTAATTGCATTTTTGTAATTAATTGTGTTAAAATTATTATAACTTATAAAAATATAATAAATAAATAAAATAAAATTCTAAAAATTAAATAAAAAAAATCTTTTTCTTGTATTTTATTTTATTATAATACATTATAATGTCCGAAAATTTATTAATTTATAAACTTCTTTAAACCATTGCCTAAAAAGAAAAGAAAATTTATATTAATTTATTTGAAGTTGGTGTTCCTCATTAAAAAATTAAATAATATAGGATTCAGAGGTTTTGTTTATGATTGGTTTGCTTCATATCTTACACGTCGTAGACAAAGGGTTAGAATTGCAAATCATATGAGCTCAGAAAAATTTATTGAAGTTGGTGTTCCTCAAGGATCAGTGTTAGGACCCATTTTATTCTTGATTTTTGTTAACTCCTTATTTGTTCAACAATTTAAAGGAAACGTTACAGCATTTGGTGATTATACAGCACTGTCTTACTCAAATAAAAATTATTTTAACACATATGTTGATATAAGTCATGATCTTGTAATTATTCGTAAATGTTTGAAATGCATAAACTTAAAATGAGTAATAAGACCAAATTTATGGTATTTAACCTTAGTGGGTTAGTATGTGAAGATGTATCGTTTCAATATCATTGTGTTAGCTGTCCTAAATTTCCTTTGTGTACTTTCTGTATGTGTGACTTTTCTTATTCATCATTTAATGAACATTTAAATTGTTCTAATGATTGTTTTGTAATTGAAAAAGTAGATAGTTTTAAATACTGGGGAATCCTATTGGATGCTAGACTGAATTGGAAGGACCACACTTCGTATCTGAAAAACTATCTTAATAAAGTAGTAAGGCAAATATATCATTTAAGTTTGTACTGCCCATCTTCAATTTTAAAATTAGTTTATAATGGCTTATTCAAATCTAAATTACAGTATGGTCTAAGCTGTTGGGGAGGAACGTACTATAATAAATTACGACCGTTGGTAATTAAACAAAAACATTGTGTCCGTATTATGTGTAGAGTTAATCGTAGAACGCCCAGTTTCGAAGCTTGCAATTCTTCCATTAAGGCTCGCGGAGCGCCATTTAGTGTTTTATAGAGGAATTGTTTTGCCCATTTTATACAAAACCAGTGAACATTTTCTTCCACGAAATTTTTATAACATATCAAGAATATATTAATTTCACGGATAGGTGTTTTACTTTTTTAATTCCCCCCCCCCCATATACCTGTCCCTGCACCTGAAAGTGGACCATTTTATTGCCCATTTTATGAGTAAACCCTTACATATTTTGATATTTTTTTTTCTACAGAATAAAGATTAAATATATTTTTCACGGATGTATGTTTTACATTTTTGATATTTGTTAGCATTTTTCTAATAATTAAATTTTTATATAAAAACCTCTTTTTTCAAAAAATTTTTGGAAGAAAATGTGTGAAATTTAGTGTAGCTAGTGTCTGATAGGGAACTTTGAGCGCTGAAGTCAATTTTAAACAGTTTTATTGTCAATGAAAGCTCTTTTTTTGTTTGTGTGTGTTTCAAATTATTTTTTATTTGCAATTCTGATTTTTTTTATGAATAATACATAACATATGGATGGATGTATATAGAAAATATTTATTACCAATAACATAATTTTTAGTTTACATCTTTTCTTTATATTTTTTTTTTCAGTTAAAATGTATGAGAAAAGGTGGATTTTTAGATTCAGGTGTAGTTTTTTTATTTGTTTCAAAAATTGGATCAGGCTTATAAAAGTGTAAAAATAATTACAAATTTATATACATACTCAATTTTTATAGGTAAATGAAGTTAAAAAAAAGTAGGTAAAATCTAAAAAAAAATTCAGGAAGGATATTATTTCATTTTTTTTAATGAAATATCAATATAAGTACATATATTATCCTGGATGAAATGCTGAATGGCCATATTTTCATCTGGGATTTTCTCTAGCACCCCTGGATGGATTGGGCTGATATTTGGTAAACACATTTCAATTAGTGGTCTGGATGAAATGATGAGTGGCCATATTTTCATCTGGGATTTTCTCTAGCACCCCTGGATGGATTGGGCTGATATTTGGTAAACACATTTAAATTAGTGGTCTGGATGAAATGATGAGTGGCCATATTTTCATCTGGGATTTTCTCTAGCACCCCTGGATGGATTGGGCTGATATTTGGTAAACACATTCATTATAGTGATCTATTGTTAAGTATGCCAGAACTCCTCCATTAGCTTTACTTGGAAGATGGTTATATGATTAAAACGTGATTTCTGATATTTTGTGGGAAATAATGGAGGAGCACTGGCATAGTTAATTATAGAACAATATAATGAATGTGTTTACCAAATATCAGCCCAATCCATCCAGAGGTACCAGAGAAAATCCCAGATGAAAATATGGCCACCCATAATTTCATCCAGACCACAAATTTAAATGTGTTTACCAAATATGAGCCCATTCCATCCAGGGGTGCCAGAGAAAATCCCAGATGAAAATATGGGCATATATAATTTCATCCAGGATAATATACATACATATATTGATATTTCATTAAAAAAATTAAATACGACCGTTTTCATTCAAATACGCCCTTTGTAGAATAACCTCCAATACAATATATCTGATCAGATATTTATGGGTAACGAAATTAATTTTACTTTCCCTTTATAGAATTTACAATAATTTTATATAATACATATATATAATATTTTATATTATATAAATATATGGATATAGTATAACTATATTTAGTACATATATAATATTATAATATCTGATCAGATAATATTATACATATACTATTTACATATTATATTATATAAAATAATTGTAAATTCAATAAAGGGAAAGTAAAATTAATTTCGTTACCCATAAATATCTGGTCAAGCAATAATAGATATATTACATATTCGGTATTGATATATTATATTATGAAATATGAACTCGTTTTCAAAAATCAAAATTTGTGGGATAATTTTATCATCACATATAATTATACATTATATGGCAACGCCGCAATCCTATAAAAACATCAAATAATGTATTACAAACGCATACACACAAAGAATATGAAAGCTCTTTTTCAGAAAAAAACATTGGTATGACGTGACGTCACGATTCGGGCTTTTTTTCTGGCGCTCCTCGACCCTTAAGGCATCTATATTTTTGTAAAGTTCTTAAATTATTTTTTCGTATCTCGGGTTATGCTAATGTAAGGTTATATGGTGAATATAGTTTACGTATAAATTCTAGAAATATTATAATTGTACTGAAAATTAATAAAGCACATTTTAGTCACTTCTTTACAGTCATAGCTCCCCGTTTATTTAACAAGTTACCATACAGCTGCAGATTTGAGAGAGTTAAAACTGTTTTTTTGAAAAAAACAAAATCATGGCTTTTTTCGTTTAATAATTCTGAAATTGAAATACTTTTGAACCCAGTTATTTAACCTTTTGATAACTATATATTCGATTTTCTTTCATTTTTATTGCATAATTCTTCAAATTTTAAATCTTATGTAATAATTTACTTATTTATAATTCCCCATTATAAATTTATTATTTGATTATATTTAATAATAATTAGAACATTCACCTCTTTTCCTTTGGGCAGTAGATTGTTCTTAACTATTTCATTTAGAATTGGAGCTTGGAATCATTAATCAACATTTGTATTCATTTTTTTTTTGATAATTGTATTACATTGAATTTCTATTTGGTAAATTTTTATTTTTTATTATATCATATTTAAATTGAATTTTATTTTTGTTTTTTGAATTATATTTTTTATTCTATTTTTTTTTAATTATTATTTTTTCAATGTATTATATGAGTTTATGTTAAATATTCTAAAATTTTGATATATGTATAGTAAGCACTGTTCTATATGGAATAAAGAAAGAAAGAAAAAAAAAAAATTTGTTTACAAAACTAAAACTGTTTACATAAACCAAAATTTATTGTTTACAAAACTGTTTACAAAAAATTTTTTTGACAATTAATATGTGTATCGCACCAATACATAAGAAACATGTTTCATTGGGACTGAGTCAGGTTTTTGGATCTGACGTTAGGATTTTGGATCTGACGTTAGGGTCAAGTAACCTGACAGCGGGTTTAAATAACCTAGATTTCCCAAATAAAAACAACATTAGAATTCATTTTGCTTTTAATTTTTGTGTAATTGGTGTCGCTATTTTTTTATATAAATTAAATTGCAAATTTAATTGTGAGTGAAATTATTATTGTTGGAAACTAGTTAAAAGTAAGTATTATTTAATGTTATTTTAATAAATTTATAGTAAATTTTAACAATAATTATGAATAATGAATAATGAAGCAAAATTGACTAAAATACAAATGGAAGCAGCAATAGAGAAAGAAAGTATTTTAAGGTAATTTACACAATTTTATATTTTATAATTAATTAATTTACTTGATATTAAATAATTTTTGGGGAATAACAGGGATAAGCAAAAAGCTCTTGATGAATTGCTTAGCTGTGAGAAAATGATTCAAGAAATGCATACTCGTGAAACAACACTTAAAGAACAATTCTAAATATGATGACTTCCAGAATTCTACAAAAATCAAATAAAATATTTACAAGTTATGAAACTGAACTAGAAAAGGTATATATTAATTTTTTCTGCATCTAAAACTAAATTAACACAAAATTTTATTTTATCTATGTGTATTTAAAAATGGCCAAAAATTCATAGAAATTAGAAAAAGACAATATTGAATGGCGTCGTAAATTTGAAAAATGAAATGCTGGCCTTGTAGAATTAGCTACAGAGAAACAAGCTAAAGATGAATATGTTGCTAAATGTGCTAAACAAGTAAATCAATTACAGAAATTATTAAGAACCCTTCAGGTAATAAGAAAATTTAGTTTTTAATTATTTTTATAATTAATCGAAAAAATTTCATTGTTAATTTTAGGTGGAACGTACAGCATTACATCAAGTGCTTAAAGATAATAATATAGAACGTCCACCAGAACCAGAACCAATTTCATTACCACCACCACAACCACAACAAAAAGATAAAATGGATATTATTCAAAAGAATTGTGCTGAATTAAAACAAACTTTAGCTAAATTACAGGGCCAAATGAATGCAATTACAGCTAAACAAACGGAAGTTGAGAATACAACAACTAAACCTGAAACAAGTGGAACAACAAATAAAAAATCGAAAAATAAAAATAAAAAAAAAGAATAAAGTATGTCCAACAAAAACAACTGATAATGATGATGATGATGGTAATAGTAATATTCCAACGGTAATAGTAATATTCCAACAGCACCTGTTACTGTAGCTCCAAGTACTACAGAAAAAAAAATATTACGACAGCTGAATTAAATACTGATATAACAGAATATGAAGAAATACAAAGTGTTACTAATATTAGTACAACTAATAAAGAACATGAAGATATACCAATGACAATTGAAGCATAGTTGCAGCTGTTTTAATGCAAAAAAAATAAATCATTATCTGCAGCATCCGCAAATTCGTTATCATCAACTTCATCACCACCACTCGGAACACCGGCTGTTGAAATTCATGAGGAGCCTACAAATAATTTAATATCATCTGATGGTGAAATTAAAAATAATGACCCGAATATGGAAAATTCTACAGAATTAGTTACAAGTTTGAATAATGTTCATATTTCAAGTGATGAATTTGTCGTTGTTAATCAATCTGACACGGTAGAAATTTTATCAGGAAATTAATTTTAATAATTTATTATTCGTTTTCAAATAGTTTGTTTTGATTTTTTTTCCATAAATTTATTGGATTACAAATGCATTTTAAATTTAAAAATTCATCTTAACTATTAGAACATTCAATGAATAATTTTTATTTATTTAATTTTTGTGTTTTCATGAAGTTTTTTTGTTTATTCATTTGATTTGTTTTTCATAAATTCATTGAACACTTCTTTTTCAATCAGAATAAAATAAATTTTTATATTATATACAATTTGAAGTTTAATAAAAATATTTATGCCCATTTGCTGATTCACATCATAATTATTTATGTTCAACTTAAATGTCTAAGTTGTGCTTACCGGTTTGCACCAACGTAAAAGTAGAACATAAATCTCGTTATGTTCCACATAACATAAGTGGAGGATTTAGTAGATCATAAGTAATTTATGATGAGCTTATGGGTTATCTTGAAGTTGAAGTGACATAGTAAATCTGCATTTAACGAACATTAATGTAAAAATTATTATTTTTCTGGCAATTTTGATTGAAGAATAAAAGGAAACAACAAAAAAAGGAAAAAAAAAAGAAAAGCCAAAAAAATATTTTATTATTATGGAGTTTGAACTTCCGGCTTTATTAGAAGACGATGTAGAAATATTAGAATTATTAGAAGTAGGAATTCCTAGGAAGATATATAATCGAAATGAATACTTCGAAAGTTTTGATGAAGTTTCTTTTTACAAAAGATTCCGTCTTACAAAATACAAAAAAAGGAAAGAACATAAATGAATGAAGCAATTTTATATTTATAAACTTAAGATTAAACTATGTATTTATAACTGTTTGCTTATATAAATTATACTATTTTGATATTCATGACATTAAAAAAAAAAATATATTTTCGATGATTTTAGGAATTGTAGTTGGCTGTATTACATTTTTTTTGTGACTTTGCTAAAACTTTACTATGATAGACATAAATTTTATGGTGCAAAGGGAAATAAATTAACCTAATCATAAATTGTATGTTCAACATAGCTAAGATGTAGATTTATTATGTGAATCAGCAAATGAGCCTTAATCTTTTAAAAAAAGATTTAAATTTATTGGTATTTTAATAAAAAGAAGGATTTTCAAATGATTATTCTCTTTATTTTAAAATAAATAAATAAATAAGATCTACAATTTATTATCTATTTCAAATCCAGGATTATTAATTAGAAAAGTCAATATTTAAATACAATATTTTATTAAACATATGTAATAAAAGAGGAGGAATTTAGAAACCTCTATTAATTTTGTGATTATTTTTATAAAAAACAAATATGTTAATAATATTAAATTAAATTATATTTAGATTTTATATTTTGGAAAATTGTTATACCATAATTACAAACATTGTTATCAATTGAAGGAAAAAAGATTTAATTGAATATATATGTTATATATATATAATAAAAGAGGTGGAATTTAGAAGCCTCTTATTAATTTTGTAATATTTTTCATTAAAAAACACATATTTTAAATAATGTTAAATTAAATTATATTTAAGTTTCATATTTTGTATAATAATTAGAACAATATGTGATTAATTTAAAGATGTTGAAATTATGTGATTATAATTAAAGAGGTGGAATTTAGAAACCTCTATTAATTTTCTGATATTTTTTATTAAAAAAAAACAATTTTTTAAATAATTGTGTTTCTATTTTTATGAATTTTCAATATAGAAATTTCATCAAAATAGAAAAGTTTTGTAGTAAAAAGCATAACTTTTGTGTGAATATAGCCACAAAAGTTATAGATATAGACCGTTTTCGTAAACGCAGTATGATCGCAGTACTGCTATGTATTAATTCTTCTTACTGGTATTTTAACTATCGAGAAAAGTCGACAAATTTAGCTTAAACAATGCTCCTTCTGTGGAATTGTTGCTGTCTCGTTGATTAAACTACCATAAAAACGAATAAAAACATTGCAGTACTGCGATCATACTGCGTTTACGAAAACGGCCATACTTTATACTCACAAACGTTTCTATTTTGATGAACTTTCTATCTCCTTTTAACTTCAATTTGATGATACTTTTCTGAGATACAAACCAGCACATGTATCGGGGGATTCGTAAGTGTGAAAAACGAATCGAAATTGTCATTTTGGCATCACTGATAACGTTTCGAATTATAATTAAAAACGTATCGATTATCAATCGAATCGATTGATTTTATAACTCATTTTCTGGACGTTTTAATCGAAATTTTTAACGTTAAATATTTTATTATCGTTTTCATATAAAAAAAATATATTTATTAAATATTTTCAAATGTTAGTATGAAAATTTAATTTTTCTACATTACATTTATTTATAAATAATAACTAAATTTAAATATTTTCTAGAAAATATTTAAATATAAATGCTTTTTTGTAAATTTATTTACTTTACAAAGAAATTGAAACTAAAAGTAAAACAACTGTGGAATAAATTTAGCGGTGAATAAACTTTTACTATGAATAACCAAAAATTCAAAAAAAATACAGTAAATTTATTTGTATTTTTTTTTATACAAAAAAATATAAAATTTTTGAAATAAAATTATTTTTTTTTAAATAAAAACAATAAAATGTATTTATTATTTTTAATATTTTTCAATATAATGACAACAAACAGCTGATTTTGATCTTTTTGAATAGATATTTTTTGAATTGCGATGGCATCACGATTTAACGTTTACGTTCGTTTCAGCCGATCGCTCATTTTAAGATTCGTATTAAAGTATACGAATAAGAATAATTAATTTCGATACGTTTTCAAAAACGTAACGACTTCCCCGATAAGGGCCCTGAGCTACATAAGTTACATTTTCTACTCAAAAAACGTATCTATTACCTTGTTTCCATGACGAGTTGAACTCGAGTTTAACTCGAGTTGAACCCCATGGAAACACGAGTTGAGTTGAGTTTTCGTTAAATCCATTTCAACTCCACGAAACTAGTGGGATTGAGTTGAGTTATGTCATTGTATTAGTAAATTGACATTTTATATCTTTGTATGTGTAAATGAACAAAAAATTATTATTTTTTAATAATAATGGCGTCAGGAAGGCTTTTTTGGAGTGACGATGAAGTAAAAATTTTAATATCAGTAATGGAGGAGAAAATTATAGTAAAATTAATGACATAAATTTAATTATTATGAAATAAAAAAACCTGTTTTATATCGTGTTGCCAGAACTGTCAGTTCAACTCAACTCAACTCGAGTTTTTGCATGGAAACGACTGTGGTTGAAATTTGTGCATGGAAACATGGTATATTTTGATGAATTTTATATCTCAACTTTCTATCTCCATTTCACTTCATTTTTATGATATGTTTCTTAGATATAAATCTGAGCCGCATGCATTTTGTTGTTACTTCGTAAACGCATCAATTTCGATATCGTATTTTTGACGTTTTACATCACCCTTTTTCTAATTATCATATAACGAATGAGTCAAAATGTTACATTTTTATCTCAAAATATAAAAATACTTTATTTGAGAGATTAATAAAATTTTATTTATTTTTATAATAAATTTAATATTGGTCGTTAAATTTATATATAATATTTAACAATTTTTTATTATCTTATTAAATAATATTTTAATTAATAAGATTTTTAAGATTTTACACAAGTTTTAAGTTTTAACACAAGTTTTAAGTTTTAACACTAGTTTTAAGATATAAAGAAAGACACAAGTTTGTTTCTATACTTGGTAGTTTATTAATTTTAAATATTTAAGTAGTACGGATTACTAGTCGGCACTGATCTCTAATTGACTCTGACTCTATTTTTGAAATCGACTTCTAATTTATTTAGAATTTTTGATTTTGGAATTATTAATCAGTCTAAGCGCTGATTCTCAATTACTCAATCAGTTTCAGCTAATTAGGAAATTAATAGGGCTGAATACTGAGCGAGCATAATAAGATTCGTATTAAAGTATACGAATAAGAATATATGCGCGATAGAATTATTCTTATTCTATCGTGCTCTCATTAGCATAAAAGAAATTATGAATGTATGCGCGATAGGAATATTCTTATTCTATCGTGCTCTCATAAAAATAAAATAAGTAAGAATGTAAGAAAATAAGATAGGAGAGAAATAAAAATGCACAAGCATACTCAGTAAAATTCTTAAGTATGTGGCTTGGCTTACTTTATGGCTTGGCTTCGTTTTTTAACGCTTGGCTTGAAATTTGAGAGAAAACGCGTGTGAACCAAATTTATTGGAAAAAACGAATTTATATTTTATGGGGCATAGACTTTGCGCCGCGTGACTTTTGGCCGCGTAGAACAAAATGAAGGCGGTCTAAAGTCATTTTCTAAAATGACTAGGCCGCGCGGTCTAAAGTCATTCTTAATCAATGGTGTATTCGTTTCTCAAAAAAATGTTCCCTTTTCCAAGCGCGGCCTAAAGTCATTTCCCAAAATGACTTTAGGCCGCGCGGTCTAAAGTCAGTTTTTATCGCGGTCTAAAGTCACGCAGCCTAAATTCAGGGAGCCATATATTATGCATACTTGAGAAATTTGGAAATGTAATTTCTCAAGTATATGAAGTAAATAAATTTGTTTGTTTTTGATAGGATAGGTATTTAAAAGAAATTTAGGGTAAGTATGTAAATGATGGCCACATCATTACACCTTACCCCCTGAAAAAAGAAAATTTTATAGAAGATAACATTTTCGCCAAGACTTCCGTTTTACGTAGGATTAGATTCGAGGTCAGGGTTCAATTTTTTACATTTTATATTATATATTTTTTTTTTGTTACAATAAAATTTGTTATCTGTTTTGTATAAGATATAAAATATTTACTTAATACTTATGTATAAGAATTTTTTTTATTATTTTTTGAACAATTTATTTTATATTTAATATTATATATATGTAATTGTTTTTTATCAAATTTGTTAATGTTTTAAAAAAAAATTTTTTTTTAAAAAATTTAAATTATCATCAGAAGTAAAAATTTTATTTTCTTAATAATTTTTTTTGTAAAAAATAAATTGTTTACATATAAATTTTATTTTTATGTAATTGAGAAATAAATTTGATTTTTTTTTTTGAATTTTCTCAAAAAATTACTCCAACATTTTCTGGCACAAGTTACATGTAAATTTTCTTATTGTTTACATGTACATTTTCTTATTCATATATTTATTGTTTTTTTTTTGTTATATAATGATAATGATATTGATAATGATAAAATATAAAAGAAAAAATACAATAAGTTTTGAGATTATACTCTTAATATTTTTAAAATTAATTAAATTTTTTGTATTATTTACAAAAGGAAATAATTTCAATACAAGTGTCTGTATTTTAGAAGTAACTTTGTAGATATAATGTAAGAGAGTTTTATTTACTCTTTATTTATTTTATATATTTTTTTTTTATTAATTTTTATTTTTATTCTATTTTTTTTTTTTTTTTGCATTAATATATTATTTATGTGTAGATCAATTTAAGATAAGAATTATTTTTTTGTTTTTATATGTATATATATAAGAAGAATGGTTTCATCTATTGTGGGCGTTATTTTTTTTTGTTTGAAGCCATGATTGTTTTCTGAAATTTTAATGGCGGCCTCTTTTTATTACTATTGTTATATTTAAGTTATTGTTTCTGTATTTGGATTGGGATCGCGTTTTATATTAATACCTATAAAATCTGTGTCAGATAGAGGTTTTTGAACTTCAATTTTTTGTTTATTAGTTTTGCATTTTGTTATGCAGAATATTAATGTAGTTAAAAGGATGAATATTAATATAATGTAGATTACTGTATAATGGTGTACTGTATGTACAAAAGTATTATTTTTATGCTTTTCTAATTCATTTTCCTGTTGTTTTTGTAGGTCTATTTGAGAAATTAATAGATTTAGTTCATTACTAAAATTATAATTTTGAAATTTTTGTTCAGGTTCTAAATTATTTGGTTTATTTAATAATAAAGATGCTGTAAGATTTATGCTTGGTATAAAATTATTATTTAAGGAAGTAGTTTGAATCTTTGAATATTGTGGGCTTGAATAATTAATTCTTTAGATTTTATATGGCAATTTTTTGAAATTTTTATGGTACCGGATTTTGATAGTTTGAAAGATTGCATGGTATTATTACAAATTAAATTTACTGTTTATTCTTTGGGGAAAGAATATAACCAATGGTTAGGATTGGATACAGCTATCAAATGATTTATGTTTTCTGCAAGTTGTATTTGGCAATTTTGAGGTAAAGTCTAAATATGGCTTAGTAATTCGACTTCACATATTTTATTTTCTGTATGAATATTAAAAATAAGTTCAATAAGTTTACAGAGATATTGTCTCTGTTTAGTAGTGATACATTTATTTAATTCGGATTCTGAAAGTGTACAATAATGTTCTCTATTTAAGTCTACTATGAGGTATTTGATTTTAGGTTGAATGTATGCAAAAGAATTTTTGTGCATAGTAGGAAAAGGTAACATTTGTAAAAGTTGATAATTTTCTCTGAAAGGTAGAGGGATTTTAAATTCGAAAATAATTTTGTTGCTTACTATGGCTGTATTCATTTGACTTAATCTGAAAATTTGAAGAGCGTTATTTTCTGTATTTTGTATAGGTAGAGTTACAGCGGAAGGTATTTCCTTTAAAATTTGAGTTAGAACATTTTGTATTTGATTTATAGAAAGTATATTAGGGTTGGGTTTACCGTGCTTTACTTCAGTTATTTGGTTAATTAATTCATTTTGAGTATTTTGATATTTCATCATAAAAAGTATGGTAAAAGAAATTAGCGTTTCTAACTCTGTAGATAGAGCAATTTCTTTGTCTGTAGTGTTAGAGAGTATAGTTAAAATTTTAAGTTTATTTTCTATTGAATTGAAGAGAATTGTTTTGCTACATCCTTTTGGGTTTTATTAAATATATTTAATGTTGATTCTATTATAAGAGTCTGCTTTTTAAGTAACTTAAGATTATGATTTTCATTATTATTTAATTGTTCTATTTCTAAATGTAATTGTGTGGCATCCTCTTCATAAAGAGTGCCAAATAAAGTTTTACTTAGAATACCTATGGCATTAAATAAGCCTCGTTTTACGCGATTATTGGAGGGTGTTAAAAGAGAATATGTTAACTTTATTTCTTTTAAATATGTATGTAATATACTATTAATGTTATTACAAAAAGGTGTACCACTGTGTCTGTTGATTAACTTATCACAGAGCATTTGTATTTGTACACTGTAATATTCTAATTTTCTAATTTCTTGAAAATATGGTTCAAGATCATAGAATACTATTATTCGCCATTCATTCACGTATAAATAAGTCCTTCCTATTTCCTCGAAATATATTCCAGGATTGTTATTTAACTGGTTTATTTCCAAATTCGTAGCATTTGCGTTTTTAACCGTTAATAACGCCAAGTATATTAACCTAAGTAAGAGTAAAAAAAAATTTCGTGTATAAGTTGAAGGTAAAAAAAAATTATATATATATTTATATATATGTATATTTATATTGCTTATTCAGAAAATAGTCTTAAATTATTATTATGAATTTTTCTATTTCTATTTTTTATTTTTATAGTAGTATTTTCTTTAGAATTAATACATACTATAGGATATGGTCCCGTCCATAACGGCGACAATTTATTTTGTCTAGTTTGATTTTTCATCAAACTTTTTGACCTATGTGAAAACTTTTTTCTTTAGTTTTCTTATCATAATAATTTTTACTTGATAATTTTTTATTAATTAGAGTTTCTCTAGCAATTTCATGACTATGTTGCAATCGAGACTTTAATTCGTTGCAATAATTTTCATAGTTATAAGAAATAGAGGGTTTTCCGATAATTGACGAAGGAATTTCCGCAGGAAAACCGTATAAAAGTTCGTGAGGAGAGAAATTTGTACTTGAATGTGTAGTAGTATTATACACAAACATAGCGTAAGGTATCCAGGTATCCCAAGATTGAGGATCCCGATCTACTTAATGCCTTAAAAATTCGGCTAAAGTCCTGTGACTTCGTTCAAGAGCACCATTCGTTTGAGGGTGATATGGCGTCGTTTGTAATTTTTTTATTTTTAATAATTTGCACATTTCGATAAACATTTCACTTAGAAAATTTGTGCCTTGATCAGTAAGAAGATTTTCAGGTATACCGTATTTACAAATAATTTCCGTAACAAAAGCTTCTGCGATAGTTTTTGCTTCGGCGTTTTGAATAGGTATTCCGCTTGAAAATTTTGTAAGATCGTCCTGAAAAGTTAGAATATATTTATTATTTTCGTAACTAACAGGTAAAGGTCCAACTATGTCTAAATAAACCTTTTCAAATGGTTTGGAACTAGTTGACGTAATTTTCATAGGAATTTTGGGATTTCCTTTGCGTTTATTAGTTTGACATGATACACAAGTATGTATTTGGCGACCTCTGCATTCATATTGTCCCAAATATACATAGTTTTAATTCGTTTTAGAGTTCTCGTGACTCCTTGATGTCCTCCTAGAGGGGAATTATGAAAAATGTTCATAATTTCTAGTTTTTCTGCTTCAGACTTTATTTTTATTATATTATTTATATAAATATTTATTTTCTTTACTTCTTTAAATACTTCTTTCAGTGCCGGAGCTAGAGATTTTTGCTCCTGGTGCACTTTCTAAAAAAACCGCCCTACAAAACCGTTTCCACATCAGCCAAGTAGGTTTTTCGATGCATTTTTTATGAGGTGTCCCAAAGAGGTATATTCCTCAGAAAATATAAATTTCAAAATAAATATAAGTAACTATTTTTAAAAAGTATAAAATTAAATTTTTATTGCGTAAACTTTCAAAACAAAAGAAGAAGAAAGTACGTTATAGAATAAACGATATCCCGATCGCTTGTCCTGTTAGAATATAGTTACCCAGGCTGTTTTAATTAAAAAAATTTAAACTTTTCTTTGAAAATAATTATTTCAATCAATTACAGCTTCATTAATTGTTGCGGTAACTAAGATTTACTTTGGTTTTATTAATTAATTAAATTTGGCCAATTGATAATTTGGAATTATATATTTTATAAAGCTCAATAACACAATATAAAATTCTTCTTCCTTTTTATTTATGAAATATTTATAGAAATCCCTTATAACAGACTTACTTTTATTTATTTTTATTTAAACTCTTTTTATTTCTTAACTAACCAAAACGAAAAAAGCGTTTTCCTCTCTATACTATACATATACTTTGTGCATACCATAATATTATAATCTATAAATACTATACGAATGACTATATAAATTTTTTCTCTATATATATATACATATATTTCCTTTATGGAGCAGAAGTTTGAAACTGCACCATTTTCATATTGAAGAAAATTTTTAAGTTTGATGAAATATAATTATTTTGTATGGCTATCGAACATTTCATGGCGCGGAAGTTTGATTTTGCACCAAAAATATATAGAAATTTTTTTTTTAGTTTGATGGCATTTGGTGCGGTTTTGTTTGAATTGGGGAGGCAGTTGGATATTGCACCATTTTCATATAGAAGATTATTTTTTAGTTTGAAGAATTATAATTATTTTGTATGGATAGCAAACATTGAGTGGTGCATAGTTTTTTCATTGACCCAAGAAATATATATATTATTTATGCATATGAGATCTTTTTTTAATGAACTATTTAGCTTAATTTAATGTTTGCTGGAAATTTATATAAAAAAGAAATTCGTTATGTTATATTATTTTTTAATACATAAAATTTTGAAAAAATTTATTTTTGAAAAAAATAAAATATTTTTTGAATTTTTTTTTTTAATATTTTATGAAAATGTAATCTATTTATTCCGCCCTTAAATTTTGGCGCCCTGTGCAAGTGTTCCTTCTGCACCTATGGTAGCTCCGGCCTTGACTTCTTTTAAAGATTTTTTTATTTCAAATAAAATTTTATTTTCCAAATTTGGTAATTAGATGTTTATCTCAGTAAATTTACAAAAATTACAATAATTTTTTATTTCATTGAATATTCTATCAGTTTTCTCGATTTCAATAGAGTTTTTTGTTGATAAATTCATTTTGCAAATAATAAATGTACAATTTTATGTTTGTTTAATTAAGATTTCTTCTTTATTTAGGTTTAAGTCTTTAAAAACGTATTTTAAAGCTATTTCATTTTCTGTTAAAGGAAGCAAGAATATTTTAAGTTTTTTTCCTTTTAGATTTAATATTGAATCGTTTATTTCAAAAATTTTATCATTTGAATTTATATTTTGCATAATTTCAAGAGTAATAGAATTTATTATTTCATCGTTATGATGATTTTTAGTTTGTGATCTAGTCACAATATTTATTTTCGGATTTTCTAATACAGGCATTCTACTAAGTGCGTCTGCATTTGTATTAATTTTTCCCGGTTTATATCTAACTTCGTAATCGAATTCTTCTAATCTGATTTTCCATCTGAATAAACGTGATGATGGGTTACTTAAACTCATAATCCATTTAAGAGGTTTATGATCTGTGTAAACTACTACCATAAATATAAGGTCTGAATTGTTCTACTGCATATACTATTGCTAATAGTTCCTTTTCTATTGTTGTATATCTAGTTTCAGCAGGATTTAAAGTTCGACTTACATAACATATAGGTCGATCTTCGCCTACTTCACCTTGAGATAATACTGCGCCTATGGCGTAATCGCTAGCATCCGAAGTTACAATAAATTCTTTATCGAATTGTGGGTATGTTAATATCGGTGGTGTGATTAATTTTTCTTTTAAAATTTTAAAAGCTTCATCACAAAAACTGCACCATTTGAAATTAACATCCTTTTTTAATAAATTTGTTAAAGGTTTAGCTATTTTAGCTAGATCAGGTATAAAACGTCTATAATAACCTACTAGACCGAGAAATGCTTTAATACCTTTAGCATTTATAGGAGTTGGAAATTTTTTTACACTTTCAATTTTCAAAGGATTCGGTTTAATTCCGTCTTCATTTACTATATGTCCTAAATAAGTAATTTCTGTTTTTAAAAAGTTACATTTATCTGGTTGCAATTTTAAGTTTGCTTGCCTAAGTATTTCGAATACTTTGACAAGTTTTTCATTATGATTTTTTAAATTATATCCGTAGATTACAATATCATCTAAATATACAAAGCAATGTAGTCCTTGTAATTCTGTCAGTACTACATTCATCAATCTTTGAAAAGTAGCTGGAGCTCCTTTTAAACCAAACGGCATTCTATTATAGTGAAAATGTCCAAAGGAAGTGCTAAAAGCAGTCTTCTCTTTATGCTCTTCACTCATTGGTATTTGGTGAAATCCGCTAGCTAAATCCAGAGTTGTAAAATATTTCGACTTACCAATCTGGTCTAGAATATCCGTAATATTCGGCAGTGGATATGCATCACCTACCGTTATTTCATTCAGTTTTCGAAAGTCAACTACTAATCTCCATTTCTTTTGTCCGTCACTACCAGCGTTTTTTGGTACCAGTAAAATGGGTGCATTCCAAGGACTTTTGCTTGGACTAATAACTCAATTTTCTAACATTTCATCTATTTGTTTATTAATTTCGGATCTCTGAGTTTCCGGTAATCTATATGGTTTTCTATGTATTGGTGTCTGGTTTTCAGGTATTCTAATTTCATGTGATATTTCATCGGTATGAGTTAAAAAGTCTACTTCCAGATGAAAAAATTCGTTGAATTCTCTGCATATTTTAAGGATACTTTCCTTTTCTTCTTTATTACAATGCTCTAATTTTAAAATATTTTCCAAATGTTGTAGTCTATTTTCTATTGGATCCTTATCCGTATCTAATTTTATAATGTTATATTCTTGAAGTTTAACATTATTAATTTTTTTTATTTCTTCAAAAGTTAAATTTACGTCATTTTCGTTTGCATTTAATATTGGTATGTATTCAATATTATTTGTGGGTTTAGTAATTACATTTCCGATATATAATGAAGGTTGGATTTCCTGTTTACAATAAACTTTTTCCTCTTTATTGTTTGTATGCACTCCCACAATTACTTCTGTCCTTGCAGGGATAATTATTGAATTATGTTTTTTCAGCATAAACATTGATTTTTGTTTTTTATTATTTTCCGATACTTTATGTAAAGTTTGATTATTTTTATTATTTTGCCTATCGTTAGGGCTTAATTCAATTTTATTTCGTCTATCATTAGTAGGGCTTTTATTTAATTTTTCATTATTTATATGCCTATCATTTGTAGGGCTTTTATTTAAGTTTTCAATATTTATTTGCCTATCATTTGTAGGGCTTTTACTTAAGTTTTCGGAATTTGTTTGCCTATCATTTGTAGGTCTTCTAAATTTTTTTTCAATATATAAATGCCTATCAGGAGTAGTGCTTTTAATGTTTTCTTCAATATATAATTGCCTATCAGGAGTAGGTCTTTCAATTTTATTATTTTTTAAATTTTGATTAAAATTTTGATAATTTTGGTTTTTTATATTTTTAAGAAAGTAGTTAGCGTTAGCAATTGGAAATGACTTTTCGTCATCTGGAATATTTATTTGTAAGTTACAAATATTATATTCCAGTGAAGCATTAAAATGATAGAGAAAATCGTGTCCTAAAATTCCATCAAATAATAGGTCATCACACTCGTTAGTCACGACTAAATTATGATATATTGGTAAATAATCATTTACCGTATCTATAATTAGTTCGGCTACGGAGGAGCCTAAAGGGAAAATTTTGTCTCCGCTTAAGGACGTCAGTTTTATTCCAGGAGTTTGGTTAATAATTTGTTTATCTAGTAAACAGGACAATTTTATGATACTGACTTCAGCTCCAGTATCAATTAAGAATTTTAAGGGTGTCTTCTCAGACATATTTATTAATAATTCGACATAAGACGAAGTGTCACTTACTACAATTGGAATATTTAATCTACATCTTAATAATATGGCGTACTTGATGTGCCGAATTTGTGTTAGTGTTAGTATTGTTGTTAGTATTGTTATTATTTCGATTTCTATTATTATTATTATAATTATTATATGGATTTCTTATATTATTGCTATTATTACTAGCAAAATTTCTATTATTATTATTATAATTATTATAATTATTAGTATTGTTATTATTATTATTAGGTCTTTGGTAAGCCCTATTAATTAGATTATTTGGATTGAACGGTCTATTATTTTGGATTGTATTCGGTCTATTACTTTGACCATGATATTGGCGATTTTTATCAGGTTGGGAATTTCGCCGCAATTCTTCGTCCCGAAGTCTAATCCTACATTCGTTCCTATGATGATTTGGCCTTTGACAATAGCAACAGTTTAGAAAATTTTCCCTTTTTATATTAATTTCAGGTGTATTGAACCTGGGTAAAATTTTATTGGAGTAGCAGGTTTGTTTTGTATGCCCCCGTTTATGGCATAGATCGCAAGTTAAAATATTAGAGATAGGTTTAGTTGGGAAAGTTAAATCTTCGCCCATTCTCTCAGACTGTTCCAAAACGTAGGAGCATAATTTTTTGAAACTCGCTTCGTTGCTAGCTCTAACTACTATTTTAAGATGAATGTTACTCAATCCATCTTCTAAATAACGGATAGCAAGCTTTTCATTCTCGCTATTTAGGTAAGTTACTACAGAGGCATCTGTCGATTCCTTTGTAGTAGCTACTTGGAATTCGTTGTACAATTCCTTACAACGATGAATATATTTTGGGGTGTTTTCCCTATTTGATTGTTTGAGCTTTGTTAGTTCGTCTATTACCGAACTCCTAGCTCTACATAAAGTAAATTCGTTATTAAATTCTTTTTTAATATTATCCCAACTCGTTAAATTTTTATTTTTTACTAAGTCGTAGGCTGCTCCGTTCAGACTACTTTTTCCAATATTGATAAACAGTGTCATGTCGGCGACATCTGTCATATTGGCGATCATGTCGCCACACGTAATAAATTTGTGGAGTTCGGATGCATTCCCATCAAATTCAGGAATGCAATTCCTAGTATCCGAAATCGAAAGTTTTGCCATTATTGTTTCTTCAACAATGGTATCTATTTGAGTATTATCTAGGCTTTTTCCTTCGAGCCCAAGTCTACTCACACTTCGCGTTATACTTTGATTACTTATGTTGAGATATTTTTTTTTATTTAATGTTTTAATATTTAGAATTTATATATATATTTATATATATTAAATATAAACTATATATATATATATATAAAATTTTTCCCTATTTAATTTAGAATGTTATTACCGTATCAAAAATTTTTTTGATAATTGATTTTAAGAAAATAACTTTTAAAATAATAAATTAATAAATTAATAAAGATAATTTGGTAGTTAATTTATTATTTATACGTGTAGTAAATAAAAACGTATTTTAGATTTAAATTCTAAAATTTGACTTAAGAGAGGAGTGAAAAAAAATTATGTTTTGTATATATATATAAACAAAGTTTTTGTATATAGTTTGAAAATTACAATTTAATAATTTCTTTTTTTCTTTTTAAAAAGTTTAAGAATAAAAGCAGGGCTCGGATTCTCTGACTCGATATCGCGTAGAACGATAATCGAGTAAAAATTTCGATAACGATTCTCGAAATTAAAAATTGGAATCACGATAATCGATTAATATCGTATCGAAATTATTTTTAAAATGTACTAGATTTTACTTCAATAATAATATCAAACTATATATGACAAATATAATTTCAAATTATATAGCTAAGCCTAGTACACTGCTCTTGCTAAACGCAATTTTCCATATAAAATTTAACTTCAATTATTAAATATTAATATTTAGTTAATTATTAATTAATGATTAATAATATTTTATTACTAGTTATTAAAACTTCATTATTTATCTCTACTATTAAAATTAAGTTTAGCAAGAGCAGCGTACTAGGCTTTATATAAAAAATTATTGTTTTTTTTATTTTGATTTAATTATTAATCAAGTATCCGAGTAATAAAATATTATTAATCATTAATTAATAATTAACTAAATATTAATATTTAATAATTGAAGTTTGATAAATAATTTCATTCGATTGCAAAATAGCTATCGAATGAAATTTTTCGTTTTATACTCGATCATCGTATGATATAATTCCAAATAGGAAATTTATCGTTAGATTTCGATATCGTGTACTCGATATTAACTCAGAGAATCCGAGCCCTGAATTCTTTTAAGAAAATTTATATATATTTATTTATATATATATTTTACAAATTAATTTAAGATATATAAGATATATATATATATATATATATATATATATATATATATATATATATATATATATTTCATTTCAAATATATATATATTATAAATATTTATTAAAGTGATTTTTTTAAGTAAATAAAATTACACAAACAAAGGCAAGATGAATAAATTTTTTGAAATCTCGATTTGAATATATATATTTCTTTATATATATATATTTATATTAAGTTTATTAAAAGAGTTTTTGTCTTGGACAAAATAAGTTTTTTTTTTATGTTTATATTAAGATAAACGATTCATAAATATTCGCTTTCTATTAATATAAAAATTTGATAAGAAAATTTTGTTTTGAAAAATAATTTTTGTTTACTATTCCGTATATATATATATATATAATATATGTATATCTCTATGTTATGATAATAAACTTTTATCATAAATTTTCTTTATTTTCTTATGTTATTTCTCACCTTTTCATATGATTGATTGTCTATTTAATTTTATTTTCCTTTATTTTATTTTACATAAAACAATTTTAGTCTTCAATTTTTACATAAATTTAATTTTATTTATTTATAAATTTAGTTATTAATTTTTTATAAAAGTCACAAATTATCCAATTCACAATTTAAATGTTTGATTCTAAATTTTGTAATTTTAAATTCTTGCTTATATTATTTTTAATAGTTTTAATTTTTCTAAGTAAAATTCTTTTCTTATTTTTTTTACTTTTCTTAATAAACAACTTTTTAGCAGAAATCACTGCTCTAATTTTTACTTTTACTGTTTTCTTATTTTTCAATTTTAAAACGATAACAACTAAATTAATAATATAACTTTTTAAATTTTAACTTAGAACTTTTTTCCGATTGAACATTTTTTCAAATTTTCTTTCTATTTTATTTTGTTGGAGAGCTTTTTTGGTTTTCCAAAAATCTTTCCAATAATATTTTGGAAAACCAATCAGCTTCTCCAACAAAATATTTAAAATCAATTTTGCTTTAATTGGCTGATTGATTTTACGCGCTGTCAGCACAGAGAAATTATTATTTATTAAATTAAATTATTTCTCTGTGCACGAGCAACGCATAATTTGAAACTTTTGTTTTTCAAATAATTAATTTTAATACTTTATTTAATTTGAAATTGATTGGAATTTTATAATTTCCGTTGTGAATTGAAGCACAGGGTGCCTCAATTCACAACACCTTCCCACTTAGAAAATATATAACGGTCGAAGAAATTTTTCTCCGACTCTTATATTTTAAAATTATATTTATATATATATTTTTTTTTATATTTTTTTTATTTTTTAACTTTATTTTTTGACATTTTTTAATAAAAACTATGTATATTTGTATATATTTACTAAAAATTTCTTTTATAAAAAAAATTTTTTTATTTACTTTTTATATATATATTTTTTTCTAAACATTTTTTTTTTTGTAAATATTGTTAAATATTTTTTACTAAAAAATTTTATATCTTTGTATAGTAGATTTTTTTTGTACATTTTTCCTTTCTTTAATTTTAATTGATACTTTCTTTTATAAATTTCTTTTATAAATAATAAATTTCTTTTAATTTTATTTATATATATTTATAATTTTATTTTATATATTTTTTCTAAATATTTTTATATTCTTGTCTTGTAATTATACGTTTTTTTTATATATATCCTTTTTTTTTTTTTTTACAATTAAAATCATTGATTTTTTTTTTATGAACAAATTCTATAGAAACAAAAATCCTTTAATTTTTAATAAAGTTCTATAAAATATTTTATATTAAAAATTAATCCTTTTGTTTTATGTTATATTAAAAACTTAAAAAAAATCCTTTTGGTTTTATAAAAATAAAGTTTTAAATAAAATTATTTTTATGTATATATAAATTTATTTTTATTTTTATGTATATATAAATTTATTTTATTTTTAGTAAAATTTATGTTTTTGTTTAAATTTACTATAGACAAATAAAATGCATATATATATTAAAATTTAAGAAAAGGAATAGGAATTTAAGGAATAAGGATAAGATTTTGTTTGTATATTATCCCTTTTATGTTTTTGAGCGTTCACGCTCCCCTTCCTATTTTATTCTAAAAATTTTTTTTTTAAAAAAAATATTTTTTAAACTCTTAATTACCCTGTTGTTTGTTTTTTTTATGTATTATTCAATAATGCTTACTAATACATAATTAATAAATGAATATAAAATAAAAATGTTAAAATGTTAATAAAAATGGAAATGAAAAAACAAATGACAAATGAAAAAAAAATGTTGAGAAAAATATTGTAATTTTGAAAAAATTTCTATATTACTTTTATAGATTAATAGATTTCCTTGACTTTCGAAGAAAGCGCCTGTTGAATTTAATTTTGTAATTGATAATGGCGCTCCCTGCATTGCCTTGGTCAATATGCATGATACTCCCAATATAATTTTCAATAAATAAAACATGGTGCTAAAAATATACCAAAAAAAACAAGAGTTTAATAATTTAAACTTTATAATTTAAACTTTACATTAAAAAACATTTTTTAATCTTTCCATCTTTTTAATCTGTTATTATGTACATTTCTAACTTTTTTGTTAATTTTAATTAAGGAGTTTACTTGATCCGAACCTACTACCTCATATGGTCCTAACCAATTTTCGTTCAATTTGTGAATCTTTGCTGGATTCAATAATAATACCTTATCACCTATTTCGAATTTTTCTACCTTTTCATTTTTGTCATGATATATTTTAGATTTAACTTTGCTTAAATTTAGATTTTTTCTCGCTATTTCATGTACTCGTTCCATTCTTGCTTTCATTGATAAACAAAAATCATCGAAATTATATAAAGATTCAGGTTGCCTTTTAAGACTGCTAGGTAAAGGTTCCGAAAAACCATACAATGCAAATAAAAGTGAAAATTTTGTACCTATGTGTGTAGTGTGATTGTATACGAAGGTTGCTTCAGCTACCCAATCATCCCAAGTTTGAGGATTTTCATTTACAAACATTTTCAAATATTCAACTAGTGGTCCATGTCGACGTTCTAGCGAACCACTAGTTTGTGGATGATACGCAGTGGTCTGAATCTTTTTTATTTTTAGTATTTTACACAATTGTTGAAGTAGTTTGCTAGTGAAGTTGGTTCCTTGATCCGTCAATAATTCTTTCGGAATTATTGCATATTTTAAAATTATTTTAGTATAAAATACTTCAGCTACCGTCTCCGCTTCTTGATTTGAAATGGGAATACGATCCAATATTTTCGTTAAGTCATCCTGAAATGTTAATATATAGTTGTTCTCTTTTAGAGTTATAGGAAAAGGTCCTACTATGTCCATATATACACGATCAAAAGGTTTTAAAGCTGCACTTGTCAAAATCATTGGCATCTTTGTGATTCGACCTCTTATTTTTCTGACATTTGGGGCATTTTTTAATGTAATTGTATATATCTGCTAACATCTTCTTCCAAAAATAAAATTGTTTTATCCTTAAGTATGTTTTTGTGACTCCAGCATGGCCTCCTAAAGGGGAGTCATGATATTCGTTTAATACAGCTAGTATTTCTTCTCTGTTGTTTAAAATTATTTTTTCTGTAGTCTGTGGTATTAATCCTTGTTCCTCAGTCAAATTTACTTCCATTTTGTCAATTTCCATTGTTTTGTCCAACCTTTTAATTTCTTCCTTTGTATTTGAATTCTCTATTTCTTTTTGTCGAGTTTTGGCCCTCGTTATAGCAAAGGTTTTGGTTACAGTTATTTTCCTCTTCTGGAATTCTACTTAAAGCATCAGCGTTAGTATTTAATTTACCTGGTTTGTATAATATTTTAAAATTATATTCTGCTAATCTCGTTTTCCATCTATTTATTTTTCCTTCGGGGTCTTTTTTCTTGTATTCACTGATGAGTGGTTTGTGATCAGTATAGATGTTAAATTCTTTTCCTAATAAATAGCATCTAAAGTTTTTTATTGTCCAATAAACCGCCAACATCTCCTTATTTATTGTAGCATAATTTCTTTCTGCTTTATTTAACACCCTGCTTGCATATGCTATTGGTAAATCCTTTCCTACCTCCCCTTGTGACAAAACTGCTCCTAGCGCATGGTTACTGGCGTCAGTTGTTAATAAAAATGGTTTTGTAAAATCAGGATACCTTAATATAGGTGGTGACGTTAACAACTTCTTTATTTCCTCAAACGCTTTCTGATGTATCTCTGTCCATTCGTATTTTTTATTTTCTGATGCCATTTGGTACAATGGTTCACCTATTTCCGCTAAACATGGCATACTTGCACGATAATAATTTACCAGCCCCAAGAATGATTGTAATTGTTTCGTTGTTTTAGGCACTGTTTGTTCAGCAACACATTTTGTTTTTTATGGATTTGGTAATATTCCTTCCGTTGTAATTCTATAACCTAAATATATAACTTCCTTTTTAAGAAATTTACATTTCTCTGGCTGAAGCTTCAAGTTATTTTCCCTTAATCTGTCAAATACCGCCCTAAGTTTTTCGTCATGATCCTTTAAAGTTCTTCCATAGATAACAATGTCATCTAAATATACAAAACACTTAAAACCTTGTAAACCTGATAAAATGTGGTTCATTAATCTCTGAAATGTTGCTGGTGCACCAGATAAACCAAAAGGCATTCGTTTGAATTCATAATGTCCAAATATAGTGCTAAAAGCTGTTTTTTCTCTGTCTTCGAGGTCTACTGCTACTTGATGGTATCCACTTGCTAAATCGAACGTTGAAAAATACACAGATCCTCCTAATTGATCTATTATGTCTGCTATCCTTGGTAGTGGAAAGGCGTCTCCCAATGTCACCTCATTAATTTTCCTAAAATCTACTACCACTCTGTCTCTATTTTCTCCCTCCGGGCCAGCCTTTTTTGGAACAACCAGTAAAGGTGAATTCCAAGGACTTCGACTTGGTTGTATTATATCTTCTTCTAATAATTTTTTTATTTCCTCATTAATCACCTTTTTGTGACATTCCGCTAATCTGTACTGCCTGCTATTGATTGGTACTTGTTCGGGGGTCGTTGTTATTTTATGTGTAATAACATCAGTATGAGTTAATCTATCTCCTGGTAAATGAAAAATGTCATTACATTCTTCACAAATTTTGTCTATTGTACTTTGTTCTTCTGTTGTTAATATCGAGTTCCTTTTTAAAATTTTCTTCAGAGATTCACTTCTTTCTTTAATAGCTTTATTTTCTGTTTCGTCCTCCTGATAATTGATACAACTGTTTTCTTCAAATAATCTAAATATATCCGCCAATGGTGTATTCTTGCGTCTCCCTCGGGGTTTTTTATATTTTTTGCTTTTAATTTCATGTCTTTTTAGGGGTCTATTTTTTAGGGGTCTTATATAAAAATTCTCTATAGAAGTCAATTTAAGGTTTACATCTTAAATTTTTACTTCTTCATTACTTACGTTGGCTATACATACCTTTACTGTATTATTTTTTGCTTCTACCAAACAATTTCCCAATAATACACCTGGTTTTAGTTCTTGTGCCTTACAAAAAAAATTTCCTTCCTCTGCTGTAGGTAAACTTATTAATTTTTCCATACGCGCCGGAATCCATATTTCTCCTATTTTTTCTGTTTCATTTATTACATTAACATTATCCATTTTAATTTCTTCCTCATTTAAAATATTTCCTGTTTTCATATTTTCTTCATAAATTTCTTCAACATTTATTTTATTTTTAACTTCACTGTCACTAACTTCCACTGAAAATTTATCTGTGCTTTCAGCATTAACTAATATAATTTCATCATTCAATTTTATTTCCTCCTTTATTTCACCAATATTTTCAACATTTTCTTCATTAATGTTTAAAAATTCTTTTTCCTTATTTATCTCTTTTTTATAAACGATTTCTTCTTCTTTTATCATTAATTGTTTTTTTACCTTGGATTTATCTTCGTCTAATAAGATTTCATCCTGTTTTTTAAAAAACTTACTTTTTATGTTGTCGAAAATTCCCTGAATTTCTTTTATTTTAACTTGATCTAATTGTTTAAATGGATTCTCAATGTAATGCGTATTTATTATACCTATTTTATTTTTCCTTATAAATGGAATACGGAATTCGGTTGTATTATTTTCCGTTTGTGGAAAATGAAGTTTTTGTTCTGGTCCTAAAATATTACAATTTGAAGATCAAAAATTATTCCCTAAAATACCATCAGCAGGTAAATTTATGTCATTATCTGTGACTTGAAACTTACAATCAAAATTATTTCCTAATAAAAATTTCCTTCACAGGAACCTATAGTGGAGAGCTTACATCTTTTGTTATTGTACTTAAATTCGTTTTATCATTTGTTAATATAGGTGTTCCTTCTTTTGAAGTTGTATTTTTAATCAAACTAACTTGAGCTCCTATATCTACCAATAATTTAATTTTATCCTTTTTAGCTATATCTAACGTTAATTGAACTATGGGGCTCCTGTAAGGTGGTTTTTTCGCACTTGGGAAGGAATGAGTTGGGCTTCTTTAGTTCACTCCATCCTCGTTTCCCGATTCCAACGCTTTTTTAGATTCGTATGCTTGACGTGCTTCGCAATGTACGATTTTATGACCTTTTCGCGCACACCAGTCACATCGATTTTCAGCTATATTTTCACTGTCTAATGTAATCGCAATTTGAAACAATGAGTGGAAACATGTCCATTCATTCCACAGTTTGTGCATCGTAGAACTGAAGAATTTGTATTTTGTGGTGCTTCCAAGTACATTCTCTACTAATGTGTCCCGGCTTACCACACTTGAAACATTTAATCGTCTTTTTGCAATTGTTCCTTTAAATGGCACTTTGTTGTTACCATTATTATTATTACTATTATTATTCCGATTGTTATTATTATTATTGTAATTATTATTATAATTATTATTATAATTACTTGTATTATTTTTATTGTTGTTCGGAAAATTATTACCACTAACCATGTTGTAATTTCTGTTAGGGGTCTTATTGTTGTTATTAAAATTATTGTTGCTACTATTGTTGGAGAATTGTTTATTGTTATTATTATAATTATTGTTATTATTTGTAAATTGCGAATTATTGTTGTTGTTGTTGTTGTTGTTGTTGTATTTATAGTTCCCTGTTGTTCCCCGGAAGTAATTATTATTGTTATTATTTCTAAAATTGTTTCCATTATTTATCCTGTTATTACTTGGTTGTTGCGCATGTCCTCCATTTTCATTTAATTTTTTCGTCATAGTGGTTAATAGATTCATCATTTGGTCCCCTTGATTAATACTACTAATTTTATCAGAACTCCCTATATTTCCTAAGTTCCTTGTTTCATTTAAATACTGTCGAGCCGCTCCTATGGAAACTCTTAAGTTTTCGGGGTTTTTGAAAATTAAATATTGCTTCAATTCTGACGAACGCAGTCCTCCCAAAATATTCTTTTTGCTGTTATCTCCATTTCATTGATTAAAGCTCGTCCATCGTTTTGATACCTTTCATTTACTCTGTTGGCTGCACCAGTAAGTTTACTTGTAATCAAGATTCTCAATAATATACCCTTTTGTTCGTCTCTGGTCAATTCATATGCTTGATGAGCTAATTCGAGAAAATTGTTCAACTCATTCTCAATATCCAACCCTACACCCGAGAATGTTGGAACTTGTACTAAAAAAGTTTTGATTATTTTTTCCACTGGTAATAATGTTGATTCCAAATTATATGAGTTGTCGGTTGTAAAATTCTCCGCAACGTATTCCTCTCTATGTGCAATTGGGGGTGGTGGTGGAATAGGGGTCGAATTTAATCCTGACGGTCCCGGTTTATTTATTGTTCTATTTGTATTATTTGCCTTTTGGAAATTAAAGTAATGGGGGTCGTTTATTGGATTCATTTTGTCACTTGTTTTTATATTCAAACTTTTTTTTCTGGTTTAGTAATTATTACTTTATTTCTCCTAGATTTCCTTGGTTTCCGTATTGGGCCAATTCTGTTGTATTTTACCCCGGATCTCAATGTTCTAAAACTTTTTCTATTTTCTGATATTCGTTCTCCTTGTATTTGATGTAAAAAATCAACAAAGTTATTTCTATCCAATACTTCTACATTTGGTTTGTTTTAGTGTGTTCGTCCGAATTTTCAAATTCCGGACTTGAATTTAAAAATGAAAATGTTGATATTTTCTTTGAAAATTTTAAAATTGATTGCGCCAACGTTGGGGGTTTTGAATTTTGCGACATTAGTTTATAAAAAATATGTTCAACAACAACAATAATATTTATGCTTTTTTATATTACGATTATTATGACCCCTAACATTTTTTTTTTATTGAATTTTAGTAATATTTTGTTTTAGGGGTCATTTTTTATAAAAATTTCTGACAAAATATATTTTAGGGGTCGAAAAAAAAAATGTATTGTTATTTTTTTCTAAAAATTTTATGTAATTTCATTTATTTATTTTATTTTATTTAACGAAAATTATTCTAAACAATTTATTTTAAAATAAAATACTGATTTTTATTTATTTTTATTTTTCATTCCCTAAAAGTATGCAACAATAAAAAAAATTTTGTTGACCAAAATGTTTATAAAAAAAATATAAGTTTGCTAACTCCTAAAATTATGTAAAAAATTTATTCATTCCCAAAAAAAATTAATAACATTTTTTTTTAAAAAAATATTTTCTTAATAGAAAATTTGTTTAATCCGAATGCTTTTACAAAAAAAACGCGCTTTGCTCTAATGAAATTTACGTACGTCATTTAACATATTTTAATTAATATCAATTTTATATTAAAAGTTGACAATAATATTTTATATAAAAATGAACAAACGTAATTTGATAATATATATATGTATATATCATTTTATATATATGTATATATAATTTTCGTCATTACGAACAAAAAATTAATGAAATTAAAATATAAAATAAAAATATAGGGTAACGAAGAAAATTGTTGGTTAATAAAACCAAAGTTTATTAAAAAAAATTTTTAACACTTAAAAGAAAAAAAAATTATTAAGCTCTTTATTTTTACACAGCCCTGTGTCAACTTAGTGCACAATTTTATTCTGCACTTTCTGTATACAGTTTTGTGTTAAACTAAATAAACTTAACCTTTTTCAACGTAATTAGTTTTGTTACCCTATTTTTATTTCGAATTTACTTTGATAATAATACACTTCTATGTATTATATTTCACGTAAACAAACTTTAATATAAACTTTTAAACTACAATTGATCAAAAACGCACAATTTGCCATTTATACTTGGAGAATAAAACTTTTATGTATACAAATAAAAATTATAATGTATGATAATAATGTTTAATATTTTAATATTTTTCATTTTATATGTATGTGTACATATGATTTTTAATAAAAAAATTTAATTATTATTTTTTTTATACATATGTATGTGTACCCCAATTTTATTTATTATATACCTATTTTATTTTTAAAATTTTATTGAAAAGAGAAAAATTGAAATTAGGTTAACTATTAGGATAGGTTAAGGTTTTTGGTAGTATATAAGAAAATATCATTTTTTATATGTACATTTACACATATATTATTTTAGGAGTCTTTTCATATATGCATTTTATTTTATTTTGTATTAACTTTGTATACAAAAAGTTGGATTCACTAGAAATTTTAGATTTTTTTAAAAAAGGATTTTTTTTATATAAAAAAGCATTTTTTGTATATAAAAAAGGATTTTTTGTATATTTTTATCATTTTATAATTATTAAAAATTTTGATTTTAATTTTATTTTTTGGCCAAATATTTTTTAAGATACTTTTTGTTTTAATACCTTTTCTACTTTAAATCAATAAAAGGTAAATTCAAATTTAACAATTTTACTTTAATAATTTTAATGAATTTAATACAAAAATTTAATTAAATCAATTTTATTTCTATTTATTCGATTAATTTTTTATTTCAACCAAAATTTTAACATATTTAAATTTAAACAATTTTCTATAAATTTTACTTTAATAATTTAATTTCATATTTTCAATTAATTTAATTTTTTTTATTTTTCAAGTTAATCTAATAATTTGCCAAAAAATAAATTTTATTATTTTCCATTATCAAAACTATTACATTTGGAGTAATAATAATTATAAAAAATAATGAAGATCCGTATCTTCCTAAAGATTTTGATTTATTCATTTTAGAGAAAAATTATTATTTAATTTTAACAAAAAAAAATTGATTTTATACCTTGTTATATATATTTTTATTGTATATATATATATTTTTAAAATATTAGCTTAGCAACCCGTGTTTTTATATATTTTTAGGGCTTTTTTTAAAAAAAAATCTCTTATGCTAACGCTTTTGTCCGTCTGTCTGTCCGTCTGTCTGTCCGTCTGTCCGTCCGGTGTAAACAATAAAAACCAGTTATTTCACATGGTTAATGTACACTCAGGTATAAGTGGCTGTTTATACACGCCTGCCTAGGAGCGACTTGATATACTTTTTGTGATTAGATGCGCCTTCCTCACCCAATTTTTTCATTTAAAATTCAACAATTTCAAAATGGCCGAAACTGAATTTTAGGGAAAAGATCGTACCTGGGGAGTTTATTGAGGAACATTTTGGTATTGAAATATGTTAAGTTTGACATTCGTAAATTGAAAAAAATCATTTTGATTTTGAATGCTAGAGTTGTAACTTGTAACTCTTAATGAGCCACGAAGCGCATAATCGTAGAGGTACAAGTATTAATAAATCTAAGTTTTACTACATATTCGTAAATACAAATATTTAACTAATCATGAATTTGAATTAATTTCATTGTAGAGTCAAGTATAATATTTTACATTTTAATTGAGTTTAGATAATTAATACTATGTATAATAAATATAATATATTTGTTTCTATGTATATTATACATGGTATAAATTATCTAAAATTATGTAAAATATTATACTTGACTATAAGTATAACTTCCAGCTATGATGCTTGCCAAATTTGTGGTTCCTCGAATAATGCGATCGACGTATCCATCACTGTTTTCAATATAAAAAAATATTAAATATAATTTAATTTAATATTATTTTAATATTTGTTTTATAAAAACATATCACAAAATTCTTAATTCCTCCTCTGTTTCTTAATTCCTCCTCTTTAATTATATATTTCATTAATATTCAGTATTAATATTAATATTAATATTTATTTGCTCTATATTTTTTCCGTGAAACATAGAAAATTTATTATATAAATATTTATATAATATTTTATATACATATTTATTGTCTATATTATTATATGTATAATAATATAGAGACAGATTTAAAAAAATTAAGGACAGAGAGATATATATATTTATCCTGATTTTTTTTATATTCCGAAAATAAAAAACCTGAAAATTATTAGTTTTGATTTATCATTACGATTATAAAATCTATGAAATCTATTAGATATGAAATCTATTTTATTTGTTTTTATATAAATATTTCTCTATTTGTATTAAGCAATTATTACATTTTTATTATATTATTCTAATTTTATTTTATAATACATAGTTATAAATTAGTTTTCTATATATGACTCAATTGAAGTTTTGATATTACGATATAGAAAGATAAGATAATACTTCATAGTTCAACATTTAAAAGAAGAAAGAAGGATTAATTCATTTTAAACAAAGTTAGAAAGGTCAATTTTTTTACTATTTTCCATCTTTCTATAATATTTTATTTTCCTTTGTATAACAAAAATGAAAAAGGAAATTAAGGCCAAACAAATAAAGTCCAATAAATATATAAGTATTACGATAATAATTTTGAAATCCTTCTTTTATCTTTATATATATATAAAAATATAATTTTTTTTTAGAAAAAGATATAATAATTATCTGCTTTTAAAATCATTTGTAAAAAAATAATAATTAGAAATAATGGAAAATATTTCACTAATAAAAATATTGTTTATATTTTCCACAATTACTAATTTATTTATATTTTCTTCCGGAGATGTTGCTCGTTCGGCAGTTTGAAAATTATGGTCAATGAAAAATATTTTCTTCCGGAGATGTTACTCGTCCGGCAGTTTGAAAATAATAATAAATTTTTGACAAAAAAGGAATTATGGAAACTTGAAACAAATGGAGAGGAACGGGGCAACAGAAAAAATTTCTAAATTTTTTGAACTTTTTTTACCTCTGCCCGCACTTACCTCTCTTCTACGAAAATGGTTCAGGCAGTCGCCTGGGCAGGCGTGTATAAACAGCCACTAAGATAGATAAACCGATGGAAAGCTTGATTTATTAAGAACGAGATGCAATTGATAGAATTTCAAAATTCAGCCGGTAGGTGGCGCAATTCGCATTTTGCCAAAACCTCTTTTCCGAATAAAAATTATAATTTTATATAGTAAATGTGCACCAAAAATGAAGTTTGACCACTCGTTGGAAAGGTATTTAAGAGTAGAATATTATGCCAGTAACCGTATTTCAAATTTCTACCGCTAGAGGCGTTGAAAACTAAAATATATTAAATGTTAATTTTTAAAATGTGATTTTCAATAGTCAATAAGCCCCAAAAATTAGGTTTAATGTTGCAACTGAAAGGTAGTAAGTAGTAATATAAACAACAGTTGTTATAATTTTAAATTCTACCACTAGAGGGTGAAACATATAAATTATATTGTTTTTTAAAAATTTTATTCAACTTGGTGAATCTTTACCAAAAATGAAGGGAAAGCAAGCGGTGGAAAGTTAATATAAACTTAAATAAATCAGACATCCTCATAATCTGATTTTTTGCCACTAGAGGGCAGTAAAATACAAGTAAAAAGTTGTAATTTAATATAGTAAATGTGCACGAAAAATGAAGTGCGACTACTCGTTGGAAAGGTAGTTAAGAGTAGAATACGATGCCGTTAACTGTATTTCAAATTTCTACCGCTAGAGGCGCCAAATACTAAAATATGGAAAAAGAGTTTTCAAAATGTGTTTTCCAATTGTGAATAAGCTCCAAAAAATAGGTTTAATGTCGCATCTGAAATTTAGTAAGTAGTAGTATAAAATCACGAATAACAACATATACTCCAAATATGCATTAAGAGTAGTTGAATTTAAAAAAAGCCCGTAATTATAAAACTACTGATCAGTAGTTCGGCTGCGCGGCATTTTTAAATTTGTATATTAGAAAAAAAAAATGACTTACTACTTTATAAAAATTTAAAAAAAAAATTTCCTTTTTTACTTGTTCCGCTACCAGCTTCTTCTTCTGCTATTTTTTGTTAAAATTTTCTGCTTCTTCTACTGCAACTTTTTAACTGCAACCTTTAATTACTCTGCTACCACTTTTCAACTGCAACTGTTCTGCTATCACAGTTTTTATTTTAATTTTATTAAAATTCTGCTACTATTTCTTTTTTTAAAAAAAATTTTTGATATATTTTTTTTCTATATTATTAACTTTATTAAAATTTTTTTTTTTAATTTCTATATTAATGTCCACTTTGATTTACGATAAAAATTTTTATTTTACTTTCATTTATCCCGTTTTACCGAACCGAACACTAAATTCTTTTGGATAAGAAACGTACTTCTTATCCTGTCTGCAACGCCATTGTTATGATAATAAACTTTTATCATAAATTTTCTTTATTTTCTTATTTTATTTCTCACCTGTTCATATGATTGATTGTCTATTTAATTTTATTTTCCTTTATTTTATTTTAAATAAAACAATTTTAGTCTTCAATTTTTACATAAATTTAATTTTATTTATTTATAAATTTAGTTATTAATTTTTTATAAAAGTCACAAATTATTCAATTCACAATTTAAATGTTTGATTCTAAATTTTGTAATTTTAAATTCTTTCTTATATTATTTTTAATAGTTTTAATTTTTCTAAGTAAAATTCTTTTATTATTTTTTTTACTTTTCTTAATAAACAACTTTTTAGCAGAAATCACTGCTCTAATTTTTACTTTTACTGTTTTCTTATTTTTCAGTTTTAAAACGATAACAACTAAATTAATAATTTAACTTTTTAAATTTTAACTTAGAACTTTTTTCCGACCGATTGGAAATTTTTAAAATTTTTTTTCTATTTTATTTTGTTGGAGAGCTTTTTTGGTTTTCCAAAATCTTTCCAATAATATTTTAAAAAACCAATCAGCTTCTCCAACAAAACATTTAAAAACAATTTTACTTTAATTGGCTGATTGATTTTACGCGTTGTCAGCACAGAGAAATTATTATTTATTAAATTAAATTATTTCTCTGTGCACGAGAGCAACGCGTAATTTGAAATTTTTGTTTTTCAAATAATTAATTTTAATAATTTATTTAATTTGAAGTTGATTGGAATTTTATAATTTCCGTTGTGAAATGTCCGTTGAGGCACAGGGTGCTAATAATTTTATATGTACATAATAATTTTATATGTACATGGGCTGTAATATTGGGAGGGAGTAGGTTGTGTGTTGTGGGTTGGGGGGCCGTGGAGGGTGATAATTGGGAGTGCGGGGCGTGGGATGGGGGATTGGTCGTAGGAGATGGAGGTTGGTTTATCGTGGAATTGGGTGTCTGGGGGGGGGGGGTGTTTGGCTGGATTGAGGGTGAGGACTTGGGGAAGTTGGATTAGGTGTGGCTGCTGTGGAGCAACAGCTTGCTATGTAGGTGTAATCATAGCTATTTAGATTTGGAAGTCCTGAGCATGACGTAAGATGGCACCAGTTTTTGCAACTATTGCATCGGACTGACGGTGAGCTCTTACGTATGGGGCGGTTACACACAGAGCATAACGAGATCCTTGGGCCCGGATTTTGTTCGACATCGGCAATGACGAGTAGTAGGTAGAGCAGAGAGGCCCTGTCCTACTAAGCAAAAAGGATAGAGGTAGGCGTGCATGCAATGAGACAAAGACTAGCTTGGGTAGTCCAAGTACATACCTCTGCTCGATGAATCGATCCTTGGCATGAGCTGTGTTTGAGCTGCAGGGTCTCTCCGGTACGTAGAACCGATCGATGTGGGAGAGTCCTGATGATGTTGTTGTTGTTGTTGTTATTGTTGTTGTTATTCATTTGTGATAAAATTTCTACTTTCTTGCCTTCGCCTTCTAGGACTTTTGCAGCTTCGATTAATTTACTCCTGTTTTGGCGCTGTTTTATTGTGAAGTCACTTTTTATGTCAAAGGTTGAATCTTGTAAATTAATCTTATTTTTCAAGATTTTTTCTTTTTTTAAGTACGATGTAAAACTGACCACAATAGCCTAACGTTATTTTCTTTTTTCTGGACGATCCTGTAGATGTAATTGATTTCTTGTTCTACTAAGTTAACTTTGATTCTCTGAGTGACAAAGTGCACAATTATTTTCACCAAGTTCTCCTGCTCGGATTCGGCTAAACCATAAACGAGTAAATTATTCTTTTTTGCTAACTTTTTTTGCCTTTCGATTATTAAATCTTGCTGTTCGATTTTCTTTTCTAAGCTGTCCACTTTATTTTGGAGGAATGTAACTTTTTCTGCAGTTTGTAGTGCTACTTTTTTATTTTACTTAATTCAGCTACCACTTCTTGATGAGCCTTATTATTTTCCTCTCTCAATTCTCCTAGTTTCGTCGATAGTTCATTCTTGAACAACCCAAAAATATTTTCTACATCCATGGCACTGTACGCTTTCCTATCTTTCGTAAAATTTTGCACTATATGGTTTGGAGGTTAAATCTAAATTATTGTGTATTTACTGGATGCTGAGTTACAGCTGATTTATGGTTGTTGTAATACTGCAAATTTGTGGTTTTATTTAGAGAATATTTTTAAACTACTGCAAATTTGTGGTTCAATTTAACGAACATGTTTGTATTTTTGTAATATGGGGGATTCCTTTTCTTATTTATGTTGTCTTATTGCTTGTTCACTTTGGCCGGAATAAATTGAAATTGAAAGAATTAAATACCTGGTTTATGCTTCCCTCGCTGATTATTGTTGTTCCCATTTATTCATGCAATGTTGTGTGTATTTGTTAAATTGATGTAAATTATTTGTTTAATTGGCGGATGTTTGCCATTTTAATATTAATTTTTAATATCAATTTTTAATTTTTTAATATCAATTTTTAATATCCACTATTTGACCTTCAGCATTTATACTGTACCGGTATCGCCATAAATTTCTGAATTTTTTTTTATTTATAATATATACATATATTATTCAGATAAGTGTGATAATTATATCAGAAAAAATTCAAATATTTATATAGGAGATTCAATATAAATTTTGTAAATATTTTTTACAATCGATTTTTAATTATACAATTTGCAATTAATATTTAATTGCTGATTTTAAATATAAATGATTTATTATTGTCCTAAATAAAATTCCATTGCCATTCAACAGCGCCATCTGTGATCTGTACAGAGTACAGTCATAAAAAAATTGATAAGCACGAATGACGTTACGACTTGTATTATTACACCAAATAGTACATGGCTTAATTATTAAATTTATATCCGTCAACTGCCATTTTACCCCAGATTTGCTGTCAGATGTTGGAACACAGAATAAGAATATATATGAAAACATAACCTCTTTAAGCTTCTATCATATATAGTTCGTTGAATATATTGCAAATGAAAAATATTGCTTCCAAATGAGAATTTGCTGTTATTTTCGCACACCTTGCAAATGAAAAATATTGCTTCCAAATGAGAATTTGCTGTTATTTTCGCACATATTAAATTGTGCATAATAGGGCCCATATACGATATAACATGTTAATCAACTTGGTTGATTTGATGGTGAAGTTTAATCGTGTGTGAGTTGATAAACTTATTTTTAAGTAAACCAGCACAACATCAACCAAGTTGATAAACATGTTGATCAACATGTTGTAGCGTGTATGGGACCTTTAAGAAAGAAAACCTTTCGGTCTATTTTCCCGCTCAAGCGGCAAATTTTTATCATTGTTTTGATATTGTTGGTAAAAGATAAATAGGTCTGTAAGATTTTATGTCATTTAGTGGCTTCCCAGGTTGGTTAGAGCCCCAGTCGACATGCGTTGCATTAAAGTCCCCACCTAGTACAATTATATAGGCTGTAACACAACCTAGCAGCAAAAAAAATATCAGCAGCGGCACCGGCACCGGCAGTAAAACAAACAATAGATCGCGCCGAGTTCTTACTATACTTTTAATGGTACAGTCCAAAACTAAAATACTATACATAATTCTGACATTGATTATATTTTCATATCAAAGTCGTAGTACAAAATAATTAATTAAAAATACTTAACGTGCTTACTACTTAATACATACATACATATTTAAAAATAAGTTAAAACAATAAAGTGTATTGGTTTTAAAAATGCCTAATTACTGTTGCGTTCCGCAGTGTAGAAGTTTATATGCAGCTAATACGACAATTAAATTTCACAGATTTCCTCGTGATATAAAAACAGTGGATTACAGCTATTAGGACTGGTTTATCAATTTTGTAAGACACCAATACAAGTTGTTAAAATGGAAAACTACCATCATATGTATGCTCTATTAGCTCAACTAAAATTCCAGTTCTAGATTTTAAAAAAATTGCCAAATCACGTTATAATGATGCTTTAAAATCTTATGTCATTATGTATTTTGGAGGTCCTTTAGAAAAATTAAATGTTAATATTTTAAAATTGTTTAGAATTATTTTTAATGCCTTTATTTTAGTTATTTTTTGAAGGAGTACAACAGAAAGTAGGACAAGGTGTAAAAGAAACTGAGATAAGCTATCAAATGGCCTTCTCTAAGCAAGAATTACGAAAATTTATTACTCAATATCCCGTTAACGAAGTCAAAAAGGGCTTGGAAAATTTGTACAGGAAAGTAGAAAAACATTTATGCGAAGAAGAAAATTTACTACATGTGGTCTGGCATGCAATGCAAGAGGAATTTATAGTTCAGTACATATACCTAGAAGAACGTATTCAAAAATGCTATACAGGTGCCATGATAGTAGAGTAGCTGTGCGGGTTTCGACCGTTGTTTTTACATGCCCCTCAATTTGCTATGTGCGACAGACAAACCCATAAATTTGCGGAACGTGCTAATAAAATGTGCTAAATGGGGGTGTTGGTGTGTGTGAATTTTGAGAGGATTTGTGTGATGGTGTGTGTATTTTGAGAGGATTTGTGTGATGGTGTGTGTATTTTGAGAGGATTTGTGTGATGGTGTGTGGATTTTGAGAGTATTTGTATGTATTAGTATGAATTTGTGAGAGATAAGGTTTGTGAAATGTGCTAAAAGTGTGTGATTGGCTGTTGGGGTTTTTGCAAGTATTTGAGTGTGTGAGTGGGTTAATTGAGTGAGAAGAAAAGTTGTGGTTGAGAGTGTGTGAGGAGAAAAGTTTTAGTTGAGTGTGCGTGAGTAGATTAATTTTATTTTTGGTTCGTTTACTGAAGAGTTGTAGTTGAGTGTGCGTGAGTATGTCAATTTTATTTTTGGTTTGTTTACTGTGATGGTGGTGAAAAAAGCTACTTTATGGTTGGGACATTTGGTTGGTTTACTGTGATGGTGAAGATATGGTTTATTGTTGCGGCAGTAAATAACAAGGAATTCCTTTGCTTGATAATTTCTTACATATGTTTGTTATCATGACTAAAAAAAGTGCTAAAAATCTCAAGATGTACATAGGTCAACAAAAGTTCATAAAATAATAATTAAAAATAAGAACTCTTAATCTTTTTTGGAGTTTGTTATCAGGAGCAAAATTTCTTATGGTTTGAAAATAAAAATTGCATAAAATGTTGAAATAAATATTGTTGTTAGGAGGATGTACAAATCTTAGAATGTACATAGGTCAACATGGGGTGATAAAATATAGAAAATGATTAGTTTTTCTACCAGTAAAAATCGTATAAATACCAAAGTATTTTTTGGATATTTATTATAAGTCATTTTTAATTGGAAGAGGAGTGAACAAATTTATTAAAAAGTTATTTATTATTAAAAATGTATTACTCTGTAAGTAGTATAGATTTTTCATAAAAAATTGAAATATTAATTCTTTTTATGTAGGAATGCTTTGAACCATCAAAAATCAATGGACAAGTGCAAGAGGTAGAAAACCTTGGAATGCTTCCAAAAGCAAAACAGCTTTTGGAAGCATTCAACATGCTGGATTATAAGAAAAATTTGGCTTGTAAGGATATGTTACCTGGTGTACAATACCAAATCATTAATATTAAGCAAATCACTACAAAGTTTTGTGATGTATTAGTTGCAGAGCTCCCTGATGAAATAATATACCTACCCAAAAGGTATAATGATATGCTATCTGAAGAAATGCTAACAGAGCTGAACACTGGCGGTTATTATATAACAAATGCTGGGGAGTTGGGCAGATCATATAAATTAGTTTTAAGTAAAATCTCTACTTAGTCATAATATGAATATGAAATTTTAATCTAGTGCTAATAAATGTTTTAAAATTATATAAAGATGTGTTTTTTATTTTAACCCCGAACCATGATAAGAAATTTAAAAAAATAATGTGATGATAAGAAATTATGAAAGAATTCAACCTGATGACCTAGTAATAGATTTTAACCATGAAAAATCATATAAATAGTAAAATTTCTGTTTACTAAAATCAATTCAAGATGAACATGACAGAAGATATTGTAATTGTAATGACATCAGATGATGAAACTATAGTCTTCACAAGAGCCCTGAAAAATACAGAAGCTGAAGATATCATTATCATCGATGATGATGATGATGATGATAATGACGATGATGAAACAAATAATAATAAATGCGTATTATATTCAGCACATGAATATAATACGGATTATTATTCAGATGATGATGCTGATACTTTTGATTCCGATGATGATGATGCTGATGATGAAGCAGAAGAAGAAGAACCTACTGATCCGGTTATAAAACGGCAGTATAAAGCCTGCATTACATTAATAAGGAACACTATAAAAAATGGTGAAGCTTTGGACTTGTCCTTATCTTCACCATATTGTTATATTTTTACAAAAAAAAATAGACAATAAAAAAAATTTATATTATTTTTAAAATTCTACTTTTATTATTTTTAAAATTCTATATTTGATTCTCCTCTAATTTACTTCTTCTCATTTTGTTCTCCTCTAATTTACCATGATAAGACATTGCGCATATTATCGAACTTCAAACACTATATTTTCTAACATTCTCCATAGTCCCCCCAAATATTGCATTAATCATCAGTTTGAATAGATCTTTTTCAAAATCAAAAGGGTTAAAGAATTCGTTGAAAATTTGTTTGTAAATTTTGAAATATTTTCATACAAACTCTCAGCTGACGTCATATGCCAAGTACTGTGCCAAAAAAAAATTTACGGGGAATGTCATATCTTACATAATTGTATCATGCTAATTTACTACTTTTTCATGTTGTTCTCCTCTAATTTATTAAATTTCATTAACACAATTATTGTTTTGTTTAATGATATGGATTTCATTAGCAACGTTATTGTTTTGTATGTGATGAAGTGAGGAATTCCATGTTGATGATAAGACCTCAACATTACGATGATGTTGTGGAATAAAAACACCGTCCTAGTAATAAATAATGTATTTTATTTTTATACCACAAAATATATTTGCACACGCATTGGCATTGCGCAATAATATTAAATATATTATTTATATTAATTAACTATGTCATAAAGTTAATAAACTTAACAAATAATAAATAATGCTTAGTGCGCATTTATGCAGTGTATGCAAATTTTGGGTATGAACAATTACAATTAATTATAATTATTATTGAGTGACGATTACTCAATAGTAAATTGTATTATTATTATTGAATCAAAGTTCGTTTACATTTTTATGTAAACAAAGACCGGTAAATTAATATTTGCCCATAAATACGTTGGTTTTTTGGTAATTCAGAGAGTCGAAATTTATTCAGCTTACAGTTAACAGCTTTCAAAACAGAAAGTTTTGTACGAAGCTAATTGTTTAACTTAAGCTTGGAATAAATAAATAGTCTTTTTAAACCAATAAATTTGAAGTTTAATTGTACTAAGATTATATATTCGCTCCCATATAATATTTAATATATATATTATACTGGCAAATATATATATAACATAAAATTATATAAAACACTGATATGAATTTTAAAAGTTACATAGTGAGGAATTCTATGTTAATGATAAGAAGTTAACATTACGTCTAATTTATTATGACCTAGTAATGATTTCATGGTCATTATTATTATTGTTTCATAATAAAAATTATTGTTTTGTTTAATGACAAGGATTTCATTAACAAAATTATTGTTTTGTATGTGATGAAGTGAGGAATTCCATGTTGATGATAAGAATTTTAAAAGTTATATATAGTTATCACTGTTTTGTTTTTTCTATAAAACTAATTTATTTGCTTTTATTTTAATCAATAGTTGTGACGTAGTGAGGAATTCCATGTTGATGATTGATTTATAAGAAATAAAGTAAAGATGTGATTATATTGAAATTAATAAATAAATAAAAAGCAATATTTTAAAATTCCAAATTTTTTTTTTTATTTATCAAAAAAACTTAAATATATATATATATTGTTTTTTAATTGCTACATAACTTTTTTTATATTGTTTAAATTAGTTTCCTAACTTCACTTGTAAATGGATTGTACTCAATTATACGATCATGCAGCAGTAGATTTGTGATATTTGCGATCAGTTTGTAATGCAAGAACTATATATCGTGGTTTCTCCAGTTGAGTAGATGTTTTAACTACCCACGAGTGGTGATTTGTTTCTGGTAAAACAGGGTATTCATACATATCCCAATTTCGAAAACTCATTTGAATTGGTTTGCTACTTTCTGATATTCTCAGTAACTCCAATTTAATATGTTCAGCTACATTTACATGTGGTATTCTCCATTGTAATTTAAAAATGTTTAACTTATAATCTTCTTTGGTGAATATGGCATTATCATCGGTTCTTGTACGATTTAGTATCAATTCATGTTTTGCGTTCACAATAATTTTTTTATAATCTTCAGCAAACCCCAGCAACATTTTCAGTGGTATACAGAAATTAATGTAACCATTTTTTGTGGTAATCTCATTGTTTGGTGACCAACCCGCATTTAATAAGCTATTACTTTCGTTAATATCGAGTGAAATATAGTTTTTAAGTGTTGAAGTAACCCCAGTGTTTCTATTCCGATCGATTTCCACACCATTCAACTCATAACGAATTTCATCAAATATAAATGCTACGGAGTTGTTAACGAATTGAGCTGTTGATGCGGTCCCATCAGCTTTTGTAACAGCAGCTACAATATATAAAAAGCTTTCACAAGGTAGCAGATAAAGATCTTGATGTTGAACAGAAATTCGAATTTCATCGCTGGTGTTATATGAATTTAGGAAAGATGAATAAGTATGATATTCAAGTTTTGTGATGCGATTATCATAAATAGGATCTTGTGTAATACTTAGCATATCTATCATTTTAGGTTTTTCACCTCTGAAATTTATTAGATCACCATCTTGATCAATGATTTTTAATGTTATAGTTGTTATCCTCTTGAAGTTCACAGGTAAATAGATAACGTTTTGGGGAACTTCTATGATTTTATAACCAGGTCCTACCTCTGGTGCAAACTCATGCAAAGTATGTGGTGGTACAATATTCAAAAGAGACCCCACAATCAATTCGAATTGTATTTACCTTATTTATATTTACAGGTAAATCTGATATATGTTTCTTATATTTAGGTAGTACTCGTTTACTAAACCCTAGCAGTTGACCAATAGATCGCTCCTTATTAAAATGTATATCCTCATTTGCAGTTATTTCCGATTTAAAAGTATTATTATTGGCTACTATTTCAACTGTATATACGCTTTTATTTCTATTACTTAATCCACTATTTATGTATTTAGAAATATCATCAATTTCATATGAACCAATCGGAATCTCAATTATTAAATCACCAATATGAAATAAATTATTCATTTTATCCGCATTTGGTATGGAATTATATGTTTGGAAGTCTACTAGACCACAAACATATTCTTCAGATAGTTCTAATGGTGGAAAATATTCAGTTGATAAGACTGACGTATTTCCAGTAAAAGTAAGTGTCAACGACATGGTTGCCAATATGTGTATAAAAATTTTTTATTACCACCTCATATATATATATATATACCAAAAACAAAATAAAGCTATTTTCTAAAACATAATTTATTCATTTTTCAAAAATCATTTCTTAAGATAATTGTATAAAAATTTTAAACATAATTGCCCACATATTACTGTGTTATAGTTTTGGTAAGCATTATAATTGTATGTAATGTTACAGTTTAAATAATTTACAAGTTCAACTGGTGGTTTTAGATTTCCAAAACTATCGAAATATGTACAATTGTTATTGTTTTTACAGAACGCCACCCAATGAGTTCCAGAACCAGATGAATCATCCAAATTCAAAATGCCACATTCTACTTTCCAAGGTTTTTTTGGTAGATTTTTCTCATAAATACACCACGAAAGTGTGGTATTTTGCAGCAAATTTATATAGCTCCAATTCATTTAGAGGTCTATTTTCAGGTAGCGTCTCCATTAGTTTTTTGAATAAGGTTTTAAATATAATCCATACCCCTTTTTATACGGTTTCAAATATAATCTAGACCTAAGGCGGCAGCTTCCATTGTTTTATTATGACGTTGAGTTTCATCAACATTTTTCTTAGCGTCTTTTATCTCATTAATTGTTTTAGCTATCCCCGCAGCACCACCAGATAGTGCACCAACTGCTGAAAGTCCAGCAAATAGCGGTACTAAAAATGGTAAAACACCACCAGTTTTTGGTATTGGAATTATTCTCGGTGCTTCAGCTAACGATTTATTAGAAATAATATTTTTAGCCGTTTTCTTAGCCATTTTGATTGCTTCTTTTACATTATTAGGTTTATGTTTTATTATAAATTTCTTAACATCTCGAACAGCTTTACGAAAAAAACTCTTCTTTTTAGAGCTATTTTTAATTTTTCCACCTTTTTTCTTCTTCATACCCATACCGATTTTGCTTTTTTTTTGGTTATGGTGTTGAATGGTTATGAATAAAAAAACAATAAACAAATCTTTTTTAGGTAAATGGTGGTTAGTTATAAAGATGAGGTTCATAAAACAACACATTAGTTTACCAATAAGGAATACCGATGTTAATTGTAATATTAAGGAAAAATTAAAACATGGAATATTATTCCCCAGCAGTATAAGGGGAATAATATCAGGTCCATCAAACTGTGGAAAGACTAATGTTATAATAAGCTTACTTGAGCACCCCAATGGTTTGAAATTTGAAAATATTTATATTTATTCAAAATCACTATACCAACCAAAATATGAATATTTGAGAAAGATAATAAAACCAATATCTGGCATGGGATATAATACATTTTCAGATGGTTGTGAGGTTATACCCCCCGAAGAAGCTAAACCAAATTCTATTTTTATCTTTGATGATGTAGCTTGTGGAAATCAAGATAATATGCGTTCTTATTTCTGTATGGGGCGTCATAATGAAATTAATTGCTTTTACTTATGTCAAACATACACACACATACCAAAACATTTAGTACGTGATAATGCAAATTTTATAATCATTTTCAAGCAGGATGATATGAATTTGAGACATATATATAATGATCATGTCAACTCAGATATGACATTAAATCAATTCCAAAGCATATGCCAAGAATGTTGGAAAGATAAATATGGTTTTCTAGTTATTGATAAAGATAGTGCCGTGGAGAAAGGTAGATATCGAAAACAATTTGATAACTTTATACTTCTATCAAATCATAATCACTTGAATTGAGGCTGTTGTTTAGGAAAGATGATTTATTTCGTCGATCTCCAGGGATTTAAAAATTCCAAAAATGATTTTATTCCCAAAGAAATTGCTGTTGTTCCACACTTAGAAAACAAATCAAAACATTTTATTATAAAGCCGCCATATAATTTTATGGCGCTATCTGCAGCAGAACAAACTCAAGCTGATTGGCTTTATCATAATCCTCATGGAATTAAGTGGGTCGCTGGATTTATTGGATATAAAAAAGTTGAAAAATATTTAATTCGAACACTGAGAAATCAAATCGTTTTTGTCAAAGGTGTTGAAAAACAAAAATGTGTTGAAAATATAATTGGTGATATTGCATGTATACGTAATTTAGAAGATTTGGGATGCGCTAACTTAAAAACACTAAAAGAAATTTATAAAAATACCCCAAGGTGTTGTTTCCATCAAGGTTGTTGCTCACTGCAGAATGTTTTATTATACAAAAAATCCATAACATACCAGCATTAGATTGGTCCTCATTAAAAACAATAACTACATTTGATTTATGAAAACAACTTGTTAGCTGTTAGCTGTTAGCTGTTAGCTGTTACCTGTTAGCTGTTAGCTGTTACCTGTTACCTGTTAGCTGTTAGCTGTTACCTATTTAAATCAAAACACATCTGTTGCAATATCTGTTGATACCAGACCTCTAACCAACATAGGAAATAAAAAATAATATGGATCGAAAATTAATTAAGGATATTATAAGAACTAGGAAAGCCATACGTGAAAAATATAAAATTTTAAATAGCGGAAGATTTATTGCGAATGCAGCCTTAGAAAATACTTTTAAATATATTAGTAAACCTTTGAAAGATTTTGTTGAGGTTGTAAAACCACAAAAATTCAAATTAAGGAAGAACCAAAGCATTTACAATTAAAAAAAGAGATGAGGGTATTCAAAAACCAAAAAACTTCCACACCAGTCGAAAAATCACACACCAATACAAATTCATTATATGAAACAACTTCATTCTTAAATCAATGAGTATTGATGTGACACCAGATTCACATACTATTAAACCCAAATCATTAGATTTTGATGTAGCACAAGACTCACATACGGATTTATTTTCAAAATCTCAACAGCTATTTAACACACATAATGCATCAACTCTAGATATGAAATATGGACCACGTAAAAATATATCAACTGGTGGTTGGAAAATGGGGCATGCGAATCTAAAAATAACTCCTAATGATGATATCTTAATTGATGATGATAAAGTATATAGTGGTACAAAGGGGTTATTTGATCTATTATTTTTATAATTGGAAAACTTTTTTCACATAGCTATGAAACTAGGAAAAAAGCGAAAGTGGGTGATGGTATAAACATGCAACTTTCATCGAAAGGAATTGATTATATCTACTGGGATGATCCAAATGAATTGGTTGATCGGTTAAGGCTATTAATAGCTTCACATAGTGCTGGGCATAATAATCATAATAATGAGATTATATCAATTCTTGAAGAACTAAGAGAAGCTGATATTATTATATAAATATAATACAGCACAACCAGATAAAATCAATATAAAAATGGTTTTAGACAAGTTTGGTCGCAATAACAATAAATCTGCAGTCGGTTTTCGAGGTCCTCCAGGACCACCAGGGGAGGGGTTAAGCTTAACTGTTAACGGTAATTATGATGCTAAACATAAAAAAATTATTAATCTCACACAACCTGATGAGGATAATGATGTTGCAACTAAAAAATATATAGATGTAAAACTTGATAATTATCAACAAGTTATTAGTACTAAATTATTAGAAGCTAGAGAATATTCAAATTTAATCAAAGTTGGAATTAAAGATTTTCAAGAGAATATGAATCAATCATACGTTGAAGTGGAGGAAATGGTCGATAAATGTTCAAAAAGTAGCGGAGAATTGAAACCGTATATAGATAAACAAATAGTTGGACTTAAAGCTGAATATTATGATTTTAAAGAAAATATGGATCAATCTTATGTTGAAGTAGAAGACATGGTTGATAAATGTACAAAAAGTAGTGGCGAATTGAAACCGTATATAGATAAACTTATAGCTGGACTGAAAGCCGAATGTTATGATTTTAAAGAAAGTATGGATCAATCTTATGTTGAAGTAGAAGAAATGGTTGCTATATATAAGAAAAGTATTGATGAATATATAAAAATAAAATTAGATGGTGCAGAAAAATAAGAAATCAGAATTAAAAGAGTATAATATGATTCATTATATGTTGTAATGAGTAATAAACAAGTTGTTGTTGATGAACTACATAGTGCGGCTCGTAAGAACTTTAACTGCCCTACCATTGCAGGATGATTACACTACACATACTACTATAGATTTGCTCATTCTGGCGTTTATTTTATAGGGAATTTGCACTTATGCCAACTGCAACGTCATCTGTTATGATCCTTATTTAAAATATGTTTATATTATGAATAACTGGATGGCGCAACTATAGGCATATGAGGAATATTTAATATACTTTTTGTAATTAATCAATATGCCTATGCAAACGCCACCTAGTATATTTATCGGTCAATTTTCATAATATTTTTTTAACCACCTGTTATTTTTTAAAATTTAACTTCATAATTAATAATTTTCAAAATGGAAGACGTATGTAAAAATTTCAATATTAATTTTTTTATATTATTTACAACAATATTTATTGTAAGTAATATATACATACATATAAATACATAATATTAATACATATACATACATAATATTTGTATAATTCATATATACACACATAATACTACTCAATTTTAAAATTCAAAATATTTTTTTTTTTACAACAAAAGAAAAGTATATCTTGATTTCATTACTCACACATCTATAAAGATAATAATTAAGGGTATATAGATGATTTATGGCAAGAAGATTTGGTTGAAATGGGGGCTTATGCTACTCAGAATAAAGGTTATCGGTACATGTTAACAATAATTGATACATTTTCTAAATTCGGTTGGGCAATACCTATTAAGAATAAAACTGGATTGAGTGTAAGCAAAGCGTTTCAATCGGTATTGACTGAAGGTAGCATTCCTAAGAATCTGCAAACTGATGATGGAACCGAATTCTACAATAAGACTTTTTAAACAGTCATCACAAAATATAACATTAATCACTATTCAACATATCGTATATTAAAAGCATCAATAGTTGAACGATTCAATAGAAGTTTAAAGGGGAAAATGTGGAAAGAATTTAGTATGAGTGGTTCTTATCGGTGGGTTGCTATAATAAAAAATATAACCACAGTAAACATAGTACTATTAAAATGCGACCTTGTGACGTCAATATTGATAAGGAAAAAAAATGCTTTCAACAACATATTCCAATATTAAAATGTATAATATGGAGAAATTAATGGTTGGAGATTTTGTACGTATTAGCAAGCATAAACATGTTTTCGAAAAAGGATACACACCTAACTGGACAACTGAGATTTTCAAAATAATAAAAATTCAGATAACAAATCCTACAACATACCTTTTAGAAGACTATCTGGGTCATCCTATAAAAGGAGCATTTTATGGAGTCGAACTATATCCAAAAAGTCAAATATCCAAATCTTTATCTAGTTGTGAAAATAATAAAAACAAAAGGTAATATGGTGTTTGTTCAATGGCTTGGATTTCCATCACAACACAATTCGTGGATAAATAAAATAGATGTATTATAATTTATTTATGTATATATATATTTAAAAAATAACAAAAATTATTACAAAGCATTGTATATTCTTATTTATTTATTTGAAAACTCCTATTAGTCATAAGAAAATATTTTATGTAATATTCATTTTATATGTCTGCTTCATCTGCTTATAATTTATGATTTTCATCTGCTTATAATTTATGATTTTACAGTAGTAGTAAGTGTGTTTGTTGTACTATTTGTTAAGATTTTAAATATAAGCTGAACCCCCACAGTTTCATTGTTTGGCATTAACAATGAAAACTCCATATTAGCATTACTATTTCTATCGAGATTAAGTGGTATCACACCACCAAAACTCACATTATACAAAGCTGTTATTAATAACAATGATAACAATTGTTTTAATGCATACATTTTGAAATTATTTATTTTTAATTAATTGTAGAACTTCCTTCTACTTCGGCTTCACGCTGATGAATGATAATTATTTCATATCGATTGTGAATCACAAATATAATTTCATAAGTTTTAGACAACACCGATCAGTTAAGCTTAGAATAACACATGGACATGTATCTGGTCCTGATGTTGTACAATCATAAGCCCAAACACAACTTAAAAAGTGATGTCCATGAATCGAATAAATTATCCCCTCCAAAACAAATTTCTTCAATAAAATACAATATTTTTCAAATTTCTCCTTATGTTCATCTAAAATCAAGTCTTCATACTCATTTAAAAACTTATTTGTAATTATTATTTTATGTATAAAATTATTCATTAAATATGGTGATTCACTTTCAAAATCAAACTCAGTAAATGATTTAATATCTTGAATATCTTCATGTGTTAGCATTGTGATTCTTTGTCACCAACATTAATTGTATAACTGAATGTTTGTAAACTATTTTTAATAATCATCATCATCATTATTTTATACAGCCCTAGCCGGCTTATAAAATTGCCAATCATCTTCATCACTAAATGGACATTTTGCTAGAAAATGATTATTTGCTTTAATGGACATTGCCCCACTTAAAACATTACCCCTTATCCCAAGGTCCCCACCTATAATATAAATTAATCACAATACTATTTTGAATATAAAATTAAATTTTACCGATTGCCTCAACTTTACAGTGTCGCCAAGGTCTAAATGAAAATTCTTTTATATTAGGTAGATTTTCACCTTTCCTTAATTGTAAAATTCGACACCTATTACCATTTTCAGGTGTCATATAAACTTCTACTAAATTTTGTGTAATATCTACACTCATAAAAATAAAATTTCTCCATATAGCTTGGCATATACAATACTTTTCTCTATCTTTTATGTTTTCACACCAGAAGGTCACCTCATCGAATGACATATCAATTACAATTGATTAAAATAAAAGCAATAAATTAGTTTTATAGAAAAATCAAAACAGTGATAACTATATATAACTTTTAAAATTCATATCAGTGTAATGTTGAGGTCTGATCATCAACATGGAATTCCTCACTTCATCACATACAAAACAATAATTTTGTTAATGAAATCCTTATCATTAAACAAAACAATAATTTTTATTATAAAAACAATAATAAGAATGACCATGAAATCCATTACTAGGTCATAATAAATTAGACTAATGTTAACGTCTTATCATTAACATAGAATTCCTCACTATGTAACTTTTAAAATTCATATCAGTGTAATGTTGAGGTCTTATCATCAACATGGAATACCTCATTTCATCACATACAAAACAATAATTTTGTTAATGAAATCCTTATCAGTAAACAAAACAATAATTTTTATTATCAAACAATAATAATAATGACCATGAAATCCATTACTAGGTCATAATAAATTAGACGTAATGTTAACGTCTTATCATTAACATAGAATTCCTCACTATGTCACAAACAAAATAATAATAAACAATAAGAGGAGAACAAAATGAGAGGAAAATAAAATTATAAAGCAGAATTTAAAAAATAAAATAATTTTTTATTGACTTTTGCTTCATATATTGAAAATATATGAAGCTTTGTGGCGCGGTCTAAATTTCGAAAATTTTTTTTCGAGATTTTGATTTTTCTGTACGTTTTAGATGTCAGGGAATCAGAATCAGCAAAAAAAAAATCCGTGTCCGCCGTACGCCGTACGCAAAGTAAAAATACACTTTTTTAAACGCTTAGAAATAGTATAAGCACTCGTGCGATTTGTACAAAAATTGCAACATATATAAAGTAAGGATGGAAATTTATGCGTATGGTATCCTTTTTTGAATCGTTTCCCTGCAACCCCCCCCTAGCGGAGCGTTGAAAATGCACAATTTTGTGCACTTCAAAAAAATACCCCTAAATATAGTCGGATCTTTACATTGTTTCACAGATATATGTATAGACGCCATATAAAGAAGATTGTAAAAATTTGGAGGCCTAGGTCCTCGCCCCCCAATTTTATAGTAATATTAAAACAAAAATTTTGAAATTTGAAATGCCTATAAAACCGGTTTGAGTTTATATCAAACATTGTTACTTCTAACATAGATGCAGAAGGTAAGTGCATTTCGATTTCATATAAAAAAATTTACCCCCCACCTTCTTTAAGTGGGTGAGGGGGCTTATGTATGAAATAAGCTACATACCTTGAGGGGGGAAATTAATTGAAAAAATGAGAAACTATGTTCTTAAATATACTATGTTACACATTGTGCATAAAAATCAGCTTCGTACCTTTACCCCCCTGGATTTTACAGGTGAAAGAATTTTTATGGGACTACTAAAATTGAATTCTTGGTATTTAAAATGACTATAAAATAAGCCGCATTTCAGATAGGGTCTTATATCTTGTAGGTTTGGTATAATAGATTGGTATCTTTCGAAACCATTCAAAAAATTTACCCCTTTCCCTTTTATTATGGGTGAGGGGGTAATCTTATGAAAGAGGCTGCAGCACCTGAGCGGGGGACTGGATTGAAAAAATGAGAAATTATTTTCTTAAAAATACTATCTTACAACTTGTGCCAAAAATTTATTTCCCTACCTGCAACCCCCTCTAAGCTATATCACTTAGAACTGTTACATTTCAAAATTTATTATGAATTATGAAATTGAATTTTTTGAACTTAAAATGACTATAAAATAAGCCGCATTTCAGATAGGGTGTTATATCTTGTACGTTTGGTATAATAGATTGGTATCTTTCGAAACCATTCAAAAATTTTACCCCTTTCTCTTTTATTGTGGGTGAGGGGGTAATTTTATGAAAGAGGCTGCAGCACCTGAGCGGGGGACTGGATTGAAAAAATGAGAAATCATTTTCTTAAAAATACTATCTTACAACTTGTGCCAAAAATTTATTTCCCTACCTGCAACCCCCTCTAAGCTATATCACTTAGAAATGTTACATTTCAAAATTTATTATATAGTTTATGAAAATTGAATATTTGGAACTTAAAATGACTATAAAATAAGCCGCATTTCAGATAGGGTCCTATATCTTGTAAGTTAGGTATAATAGGTTGGTGTCTTTCGAAATCATTCAAAATTTTCACCCGTTTCCCTTTTCATATGGGTGAGGGGGTATATCTATTAAACAGGCTGCAACACCTCGGCGGGGGACTGGATTTAAAAAATGAGAAATCATTTTCTTAAAAATACACACCTACACCTTGTATACAAAATTGAGACACGTACCTTCAACCCTCTTCATTTTACAGGGGCAAAAATTTCGAAATTTATAGAATAAAAACATATGTATATTACATTTCGAGTATTTAGTATAAATATAGTATTACAAATTCGAGTACTTATTTATAAAAACTTGATTGTAATTTTAAATTGTACAACATTGGGAGTTTTGTAAAAATCATAATTTTTATTTAATTCTTCGTTTTCACTAAGTCCTAGGTAGATCAAAAGGGTATATGAAGCACTCTTCCAAATTGGCAGCTTTTTTTTTTGCAAATATATAATAATATGGTGAAGTTAAGGATAAATCCAGAGCTTCACCATTTTTTAACGTATTATCTATTAACATCATGACAGCCTTATACTGCCGTTTTATGGCAGGATCAGTAGGACAATCATCATCATCTTCTTCTTCTTCTTCTTCATCATTAGCAAAATCATCTTCTTCTTCTTCATCATCAGCAAAATCATCTTCCTCATCACAACCAAGAGTTTGTAAAGGTTCAGACGAAATACCTTTAATTTCAATTGGCGAAATAAATACTTCAGTATCATCTTCTAATGAACTTACTTATTAAGCTAACTCCAGCTCCTGAATCTAATAAAAATTTATTAGATGATTTGGTAGTTCCAGTTATTTGAAGAGATAGGATACTTGAAAACGTTCGGTTTTTTATTTGGTTTACAAAAATTTGATTAGTTTCTGGTAGATTTTGATTTTCAATGGAATTTATTTTTTTTCGATCTTTTGAATTTGTATTTCTATATTTTGATTTAAATTTGGTTTTAGATTTAGATTTAAGATTTGAATTTGGATTTAGATTTGAATTTGAATTTGAATTTAGATTTGAATTTGGATTTGGATTTAGATTTGAATTTGGATTTACATCTGTTAATTTTAGGTACCTTTTTTGATATCCTTGGCCTGGCTGCGGATGCCCGACGGACCTGGCCTTGAATAGTTTGCCGAATTGGTTTTAGTAGCCTGTTCAGATTGATTTTGATTTGAAGTTTCGTCAGCTCGTTTTTATTATTATATTCTCTTTTCCTACAATCTGCTACCCGGTTTTTTGCAATAATTACAAAATTTTTGAATATTATGTATTTGTTTAAACTGTGGTAAACTTTGAGAATTAGGTCTTTGAAAATTTGATGCTCTATTGTCTTGATTTCTATTAACATAATTTGGTCTTTGATAATTTGTAAATGGTTTTTTATAATTAGAATTTGAATAAAAAATTGGTTTACTTTTAGAGTTATTTTCTTCGCAAATCGCAGCATTTATTGCTTCAACTAAATTTACGAATCTACTCGCTTTTATAATTAATTTCATTGGTTCTTTTAAACCATTTTGAAAAGAATTTAGGGCAGATTTTTCATTTAAATCTATTAAAGCTTTTGCTATTTCCGGTTTTTGTTCATTAGTACTAACTTTATTTAATAATGCTAGAATTTGTTCTAATCTTTGAGCAAATGTCCGAACATCTTCCGAATGAAATTGTTTACAATTATTTAACTCTAATTGTAATTGTTGAACCGACTTGGTACAAGAAAAATTTTGTTTTAAAACTTTCTTAATTTCTTCCCAAGTATTAGAATCATGATATTTTACAATATCATACGCTTCACCGCCTAATTTTGTTTTTATGATATAAACTAGAAACTTTTGATCTTCATTTTTTGTGATATTTTCAATAAACATTTCAATAGTATTTATAAATTTGTCTAAAGTTTTATGGTCACCAGAAAATTCTGGTATTAGCTTAATAGCATGATCAACATTTAAACTTGCCATTTTTTCTATATTTTCTTCAATTATATTTTCTACAGTACTATTTTCTAAATTTTGTTCAATATTATCTTCAGAATTTTCTTCCAAATCAGAGTTATATTCGTCTGATTCAGGATCTGTGCTTTGCAAATTTTTAGGAATTTTTTTACCTCCTCTTAAACTAATATTTATGTCAAATTTCTTTTCACCTGACATAAATACCTACAACACTAATACAATTATGCGTGATCAAATAAAATTGCGTAGAAATTATATATAATATCAACAACAAAAATGGTTTGTTTTTTTTTATTTAACAATATTATTTCAAATAAATTAAATTATGTTGGATATAGTTTTCTTTTTATTATTATATATGATATAAAATGGTATAAGAATAACTCACTTTGATTTTATCATTATTGATTTTATCAAATATAAGAATGATCTGAATATTAAGATGGTCTTGATGTTTGATGATTTTGTTGATTATGATGATCTTGATGTTTGATGATTTTGTTGTATATGTTGATCTTGTTGTTGATGATTTTGATGTATATGTTGATCTTGTTGTTGATGATTTTGATGTCTGTGATGATCTTGTTGAAAAACACTGAGCCGCAAAAGTTTCGAAATTCACTTGTATATTAATGTTTGTTTCACTTTTTTTTTGCTTTTGAAATTCTGTATATATATTTATTATTATAAAAAATTTTTATACATAACAGAATTACTTTATTTAATTTTTTTTTTTTATTATATTTATATATATATATAAATTAAATAAGTTTGTGTAAATTTTTTTTTTTTTTTGATTTTGTATTATTATGGTTTTTTAAAAAATATACCCCACATCTGACACCAATGTAGTATTTTTAATGTTCTCAACAAGATTTTAGTAAAACACTTTAGAATTTTAATATTTTTATAATATACTTTATTATAATATATAATAAACTTATAACTAATTATTACTGTTTAGAATACGCTCGGTTGAAGATTCTTTTACGACTGATTTTTTACTCAGTTCATTTGCATTGATTAAACTTATTAATTTTTCTAATCTAAATGTGCTTCGCTTTCATTTATGATAATTTGCAATAATTTATTTATTAATTTATTTATTGAACGGATGTGTAATCCGATATAGACCACACATGCTTATTGATTTTGTGAGAATTTTGATAGCAAAATAATATTTAATTATTAATGATATATAATACTAATTAACCGAGTTCATAGGAGTTCAGGGACAGTACAAAAATCAGCAAAATTGTTTTTATTTAAAACTTCTAAATTTGGTTCTTCTTCTATATTTTCGATGTTTGTTTTCGTTTTTTCGTCCGAATCTTCAAATTCTGGACTTGAATTTAGAAATGAAAAAGTAGAAATTCGCTTCGAAAATTTTAAAATAGATTGCGCTAAAGTTGGAGTTTTTGTATTTTGCGACATTAGTCTCCATATTAAAAAAAATTACAACAACAACAATGTAAATATACCTTTTTTATATATTACTGTTTAGGGGTCATATTTTTATTAACTTTCAGTATAAAGTGAAAAAAATTTTGTATACTTTTTTTTTAGGGGTCGAATTTTTATTCTGAAAAAAAATTTTAAAGCTCGAAAAATTGTGTTTGTATTTTTCCTAAAAATTATTTTATTTAAATTTTATCTTATTTAACGAAAATCATTCTAATTTTTTAATAAATTTAAAATAAAATTTAAAATAAAATGCTCATTTTTATTTATTTTATTTTTATTCCTGAATATATGGAAAATAAAAATTTTCGATCAAAATGTTTATACCTTAAAAAAATATAAATTCCCTAACTCCTAAAATTATGCAATAAAAATTTTTATTCAATTCCAAAAATTGCAATTCCAGGCAGAGAACCAAAGTTAATGGTGTTGTTTCTGATGCTATTAACGTACTGCTTGGAGTACCACAAGGTTCTATACTTGGTGTTCTTCTATTCCTAATTTATATCAATGATATGGAAATGGCTATAATTTTGTCTAAACTGGTATTGTTTGCTGATGATGCACTATTGTATGTGATTGGAGATACGGTTGCTGAATGCGTGGAAAGAATTAATGCTGATTTGAAAGAACTAAGTTTATGGTTTAAAAGAAATAAACTAAAGTTAAATATAGATAAAACAAAATATATGGTTTTTAACGGTGAAGTAGATGAAAACATAAAAATAGATAACTTTATAATAGAAAAAGTTAGTGAAATTAAGTATTTAGGTGTAATTCTTGATAATAAATTAGTTTTTAAAAATCATATTGATTATATATGTAAAAAAAATTCTAAAAAATTTATTTTTTTTCAAAAATTAGAAAGCAATTGTCTTTTTCAACGACTGTAAAAATTTATAATATAGTAATTAAGTTTCATTTCGAATATTGCTCATCCATACTATTTATGGCTAATAATGAAAATAAAAATAGGTTACAAAAATTGCAAAATAAGGCTATGAGAATAATACTCAAAGTAAATAGGTATAGCTCAGTTAAGTTCATGCTAAGTGCTTTACATTGGCTAAGTGTTAATCAAAGAATTGTAATGAATATATTAGTAATTATATACAAAATGAAAAATAATAATTATCCAAAATATCTATGTGATCAATTAGTATATGTAGGAGATATTCATGATTATAATTTAAGAAATATTTCAGATTTTAGATTAGAATTATTTAGAGATCAAAGAACGCAAAATATGCTATTGTATAATGGTTTAAAACTTTTCAATTAATTACCTTATGAAATAAGTGGAGAGTCCCATGTAAATATTTTTAAAAAGAAAATTGTGAAATATGTAAAGAGTAAATTTAGTTAGAAACAATATTTTTTAATTTTTAAAATATATTATGTATATATAAAATGGTTATCTTTAACCAAATAAATAAATAAATAAACAAATAAATAAAAAATAAAAAAACAATTTTTGTTAATAAATTTTCATAATATCTCCGAATGCTTTTACAAAAAAAAAACGCGCTTTGTTCTAATGAAACTTACGTACGTCATTTAAAATATTAATATTAATATCAATTAAGTTGACAACAATATTTTATATAAAAATGATCAAACGTATTTTGAAAATATATATATATATATCCCTTTATGTATATGTATATATAATTTTCGTCATTACGAACAAAAAAAATTAATGAAGTTTTGATATAAAATGTAAATATAGGGTAACGAAAAAAATTGTTGGTTAGTTAAACCAAATTTTATTAAAATTTTAACACTTATGTTAAAATTTTTTATTAAGTTTCTTTGTTTTTACACAGCCCTGTGTCAACTTAGTGCAAAATTTTATTCTTCACTTTCTTTACACAGTTTTTGTTTCAAATTAAAGCAACTTTAAACTTTACTCCGTAATTGGTTTTGTTACCCTATTTTTTATTCGAATTTAACTTTATAAATACACTTCTATGTATTATATTTCACAAAAAAAACTTTAATATAAACTTATTACAAATTGCTAAAAACGCACAATTTGCAATTTTAACTTCGAGAAATAAAAATTGTGCAACAAAATAAAAAAAATTATAATATTTGATAGCAATGTATGTGTACCTAAAAAAAAACATTTATTTATTATACTTATGAAAAGTATAAAAAATATGAAAATAATGAAACTAGGTTAAATATTAGGATAGGTTAAGGTATAAAAATTTATATACTTTTATATTGTTTTATGTGTACATATGGTATATGAATTTATTGTACTTTTTTTTTACTTGATCATTTTAGAATTTATTTATTTTTTCTTTATTGATTTTCTTTATTACAAAAATTTCATTTTAATTTAACTTTTTGACCATTTTATTTATTATTTTTATAAAATATTCTTTAAAATTTCCTAATTTAAACAAATTTTACTATTTATTATTGATTTTCTAATTTTACAAAAAAAAATCAATTTTTGAACATTTTAATTTAAACATATCTATTTTAAAAAAAATTTATTTTAAAACAAATTTTTTTTATTTTTATCTTTGACAATTTTTTAATTTTTTAAATTGGACAATTTCTTTTTTTTTTAATTTTAATTTAAACAATTTAAACAATTTGAAATTTTTAATTTATTTTACGATTTAAATTAGTAACTGGCCAAAAAGTATATTTTATTATTTTCCATTATTAGAATAATTAATTCAGGATTAATTATAATTATGTAGAATAATGAAGATCCGTATCTTCCTATTGATTTCGTTTTATTCATTTTATACAATCTATTTATATATATATTTTTTTTCCAAAGAAAAGTAAATCGCACTTACTATTTCTACTGCCTTTTTTTTGTTGTGTTGAAACTGCTACTACTGCTTCTGCTATTTTACAGCTTCTTGTTTGATTCTTTTAAAATTATATGTTTCAACTACTTCAACTGCTACCAGCTACCACTTTTTATTAAAAAAATTTTTAATTTGTATTTAAAAAACTTTTTTTATTAAAATTTATATTATTTTTTGTCTATTTCCGATACTATTTTAATTTATTTTAATATATATATATCTCTTTTATATTTTAATTTTTTCAAATTCGTTTTACCGAACACAGATTTTTTTAGATAGGAAACGTAGTTCCTATCCTGTCCGCAGCCCCAATGTTATAAAAGCTACCTTTTATAATTATTTTCTTTATTATTTTCCAAATAAAACACTTTATTCTATCCAGTTTAACTTTTTTATTTATTAATATATAGTAATTATTTAAATATTTAATTATTTATTAGTTTACTGTTTAAATTTAATATTTAATTATTTATTAATTTCAAATTTTCTATTTAACATTACAATTTAACTTATTTATTTTAAGTTCGTTTTATTTTTATACTTCAGTTTAAATTTTTTTTATGTTATTTTGATTACACTTATATTATTTTAACTTTATGAATATTAATCTTTATTAATTTTATTTTTTCTTTAAGATAAATATTATTTAATGTCATTTAAACTTATTATATGAAACTTTATTAAATTTACTTTTATTTTAATAAAATTCTAACTATTAATTTTAACAGAACTTTTAATTAATATATTCTTTATTACTTAGTGTCTTCTTGACACTTCCGAGAAAACTTTTTAATTAATTTAGTTGGTGTCTACCTGACACCCCAAAGTAGACTCGATTTTGGCTACCAAAATACAGCTGTTTTATTTGGTTGAAGAGCTTTTTGGTTTTCCCAAATATCGCATGCGATATTTTGGTTAGCCAATCAGTTCTTCAAATTATTGTTCCAATTTAAGTTTTAATTATTTTGCAAATTTAATCAATAAATTTAAATTATTTCCAAATATTTTAGTTGGCTGTTTTTTGGTTGTGAATTGAAGTACTGGGTGCTTCAATTCACAACAGTAACTTACAAAAGACCTCGGAACCATTATATAATTTCGACGATTATTGTTTAACTTTAAAATATAGAATGCAAAAAATTCTCTCGTGAGCAAGCGTGGGGTGCGCACACAGAGATATTTTAATCCGTAAAAAAAAAAATTAATAAATAAATAAAAATAAAGAAATTTAGATATTATATTTATTAATCATTTAACTTGTTAAATATTTGCAATTAAACAATAATAATTAAACAATAATAAACATATAAGTATTAAAGACAATTTGATACCAATTTATAAGAACAAAATATAGAAATTAAAAAAAAAAAAATATAAAAATTGGTTTTTTTTGTTGTCGTCAACATGATTTGCTTAATTTGTAATGATAAAATTGATCGTCAAAATACTGCAAAAATTTGTTGCGGAGATTGTAAGCATCTCTTTCACTCTAACTGTGTAAATCTAAAAGAAGAAGATATTCAATTCTTTAAATCTAGTGGAAATATATATCGTTGCGACAAGTGCACTATGCTAAGGCGTAAATCTTTGCAACAACCATCAACCACAAATAAAAACAGAGGAAAGACAATACAATCAACTTGTTCGTCAAAATCAACAATTAACTCTCCTACAGTGAGAATTAATGATAATGAGAAACAACAAACATTACCAATTAGTAACAATGATGAGCAACAAACTCCACCAGCTGATACAATTACTGTTCAACTTCTTTATGAAGAAATTATAAACTTAAAACAATATAACCGCGACTGTTTAGAAAAAATGCAAATTCTTCAGACAGATAACACTATTTTGAAGAATAAATTAACATTTTTAGAAAACAAAGTAAATTGGTTAGAGCAGAATAAAAAACGAAACGAAATTGAGATCACTGGAGTACCAAATATTAATAATGATTAATGATAATGTTTTGGATTTAACAAAAAAAATTTTCGGTGAAGGTTTGAATATTACTATTTCAACTGATGAAATTGAGAAATGCTATACAAAAAAATTATTAACAAAAATACAAAGAAATCAAGAGATGTCATTTGTGTTCAATTGTTCTCTAATGTTGATAAGCAAGAAATATTAAAAAGTAAATTGGCGGCTAAAGAAAAACTGAATACATCACTTTTTGGAGAAACAGATAACACTAATATTTACATCAATGAAAGTTTCACAAAATATACGCAAGCACTGTTTATGGCAGCGAAGAAAATGAAAGAGGAAAAGCATTACAAATATCTATGGTTTAAAAACTCTAAAATATTAATGAAAAAGTTGGATAATGGTAAGATTATGGTAATAAGATCATTTGATGATTTAGATAAAATTTAATGTCGTAATAAAATTTATTGCTAATTTCAATGTTTGATGATATATATTTAAATAATAATGATCTTATGAACGATAATCTTACCTTAAATAATTTTAGTAATAATATTAATAATTGTAGTACAATAACTTTTTTGTTGTACATCAGAATTTCGATTCACTTGTAGGACATCTTGAAGCTTTTTCTAATATACCTGAATTTATTTTTGTTTCTGAGATTTGGATCTTTGAATGAGAACAAAATGATTTTAATTTACCTGGTTTTAACTTTTATGCAAACACTAATGAAAAATTTTCAGCTGGTGGTGTAGGAGTTTTTATAAAAAAAAATTATGAATGTGAAGTTTTTAATCTCAATCTGAAAACTGCAGATGTTATAAAAATATGTGAGTAGAGGAGCTGTGCGGGTTCCCCAGGTTGTTTTTACATGCCCCTCAATTTGCTATGTGCGACAGACAAACACCTAAATTTGCGGAACGTGCTAATAAAATGTGCTAAATGGGCGTGTTGGTGTGTGTGTGTATTTTGTGTTGGTGTGTGTGTATTTTGAGAGGATTTGTGTGCTGGTATGTGTATTTTGAGAGGATTTGCGTGATGGTGTGTGTATTTTGAGAGGATTTGTGTGATGGTGTGTGTATTTTGAGAGCATTTGTATGTATTAGTATGAATTTGTGAGAGATAAGGTTTGTGAAATGTGCTAATGGAATGTTCTAAATGAAATAACAAAAGAAATTTTGCTCCTGTTAACAAACTCCAAAAAAAGGTACAGAGATAATCATTTCATCTTTTTTTCCACTCATGTTGACCTATGTACATTCTAAGATTTTGAACATCCTCATAACAACAATATTTATTTCAACATTTTATGTAATTTTTATTTTCAAACCATTTTGTGATTGGTTGTTGGAGTATAATGTTTGCGAAATGTGCTAATGGAATGTGCTAAATGTGTGTGATTGGCTGTTGGGGTTTTTGCAAGTATTTAAATGTGTGAGTGGGTTAATTGAGTGAGGAGAAAAGTTGTGGTTGAGAGTGTGTGAGGAGAAAAGTTGTAGTTGAGTGTGCGTGAGTAGGTTAATTTTATTTTTGGTTTGTTTACTGTGATGGTGGTGAAAAAAGCTACTTTATGGTTGGGACATTTGGTTGGTTTACTGTGATGGTGAAGATATAGTTTATTGTTGCGGTAGTAAATAACATAAGGAATTCCTTTGCTTGATAATTTCTTAGTTTGTTATCATGACTAAAAAAGTGCTAAAAATCTCAGGATGTACATAGGTCAACAAACGTTCATAAAATAATAATTCAAAATAAGAACTCTTTATCTTTTTTGGAGTTTTATCAGGAGCAAAATTTCTTATGGTTTGAAAATAAAAATTACATAAAATGTTGAAATAAATATTGTTGTTATGAGGATGTTCAAAATCTTAGAATGTACATAGGTCAACCTTTTTTTGGAATTTGTTAACAGGAGCAAAATTTCTTTTGTTTTGAAAACAAAAATTACATAAAATGTTGAAATAAATATTGTTGTTAGGAGGATGTTCAAATCTTAGAATGTACATAGGTCAACAGGGGTGAAAAAATATGAAAAATGATTAGTTTTTCTACCAATAAAAAATGTATAAAAACCAAGGTATTTTTTGGATATTTATTACATATAAGTAATTTTTAATCCGAAGAGAAGTAATCAAATTTATTAAAAATGTATTACTCTGTAAGTAGTATAGATTTTTCACAAAATTGAAATATTAATTATTTTTTATGTAGGAATACTTTGAACCATCAAAAATCAATGGACAAGTGCAAGCGGTAATAAACCTAGATGAAAAAGCAACACAGCTTTTGGAAGCATTCAACAAGCTGGATTATAAAAAAAATCTCGCTTGTAAGGATATGTTGCCTGGTGTACAATACCAAATCATTAATATTAACTACAAAGTTTGGTGATGTATTAGTTGCAGAGCTTCCTGATGAAATAATATACCTCCCCAAAAGGTATAATGATATGCTATCTGAAGAAATGCTAACAGAGATGAACACTGGTGGTTATTATATAACAAATGCTGGGGAGTTGGGTAGATCATATAAATTAGTTTTAAGTAAAATCTCTACTTAGTTGAATCTAGTGCTAATAAATGTTTTAAAATTATATAAAGATGCATTTTTTATTTTAACCCCGAACCATGATAAGAAATTTAAAAAAATAATGTTATGATAAGAAATGTTCTCCCTACTTTCTCATTTTATTCTCCTCTTATTGTTTATTATTGTTTTGTTTGTGAGAGGAATTCTATGTTGATGATAAGACGTTAACATTACGTCTAATTTATTATGACCTAGTAATAGATTTCGTGGTCATTATTATTATTGTTTGATAAGAAAAATTATTGTTTTGTTTGATGATAAGGATTTCATTAACAAAATTATTGTTTTGTTTGTGATGTAGTGAGGAATTCCCATGTTGATGATAAGAGCTCAACATTACGCTAATATTATTTTTAAAAGTTATATATAGTTATCACTGTTTTGTTTTTTCTATAAAACTAATTTATTTGCTTTTATTTTAATCAATTGCTCTGACGTCGTGAGGAATTCCATGTTGATAATAAGACCTCAACAAAACCAATCTATGTCGGTATGTCAATTCTAGATATATCTAAAATTAAACTTTATGAATTTCATTATGAATACATGAAACCAATATTCAAAGAAAAATGTACTGCATTGTATACTGACACAGATAGTTTAATTTATGAGATATCATGTGACGACATTTATAGTATATTAAGAGTAGATTGTCACAAATATTTTGACACCAGCGATTATTCTCCATCGAATATATGGGGAATCCCTTTAGTTAATAAAAAAGTTTTGGGCTTAATGAAAGATGAAGTGTGTGGTAAAATTATTACCGAATTTGTAGGTCTTAGATCAAAAATGTATGCAATTAGAGTTGGTGGTGTGAATAAAATAAAAAAATCTAAGGGGGCAAAAAGACATATAGTTGCTAATGAAATAACTGTTGATAATTATTTAGAGTGCTTAAATATTAAACAAAATAAAATGATCACACAAAATCTAATTCGATCAAAATCTCATAATGTATACACTATAAAACAAACCAAAATCGCATTGAATCCATATGATGATAAGAGAGCATTAATTGTAAACTCACATAATACTTTACCTTGGGGGCATTATAGCTTAAGAACTAACACATTAATGTAGATAATATATATACAATAAATTGGTTTTATTATTATTATATTATAAATTTTGTGTGAACATTAATAATTTATTTATAATACACTGATTTTTATTTAAGTAAAACATATACATACTATGAAATAATTTAATTTAAGTAAAACATATACTATGAAATAAAAGAGCTTGATTGATAAGAATTAAAGTAAAGATGTGATTATATAGAATTAAAAAATAAATAAAAAATTTTTTTTGTAATATACAGATTCTATTTAAGTAAAACATACACTTTTGAAATAATTTAATCTATTGAATAATAATGTTTTTAAATTAAGTAAAACACATACTATGAAATAAAAGAGTTTGATTTATAAGAACTAAAGTAAAGATGTGATTATATTAATAAATAAATAAAAATAAATATTTTAAAATACTAAATTTTTTGTTTTATTTATCAAAAAAACTTATATGCATATATTGTTTCTTAATTGCTACATAACTTTTTTTTAGTTTAAATTAGTTTCCTAACTTCACTTGTAAATGGATTGTACTCAATTATACGATCATGCAGCAGAAGACAATATGCTGATGTATTTTTATGTATATTTTCAGATGTTTTAAATTCAAGCCTAACATCAACAGGTCCAGATTTTATTGTCTCGTTTTGATGTGAACAATCTATAACAATAATTGGAGCAGACGATTTGAAATTTGAACTCATCCAACTTAGACATGGTTCACTTTGTCGTCCATAATATTATCGTTGGAAACTTTTATACATCTCATAGAGTAATGCATATCGATATTTTGAAAATTTAATATCTAAATCATCATATGGATATGTTTCAGAGTTTAAGTGGACTTTGACATCTGTTAAATTACAATGATCAAATTTGTTAGAATCTTTAGATTTGTGATATTTGCGATCAGTTTGTAATGCAAAAACTATATATCGTGGTTTCTGCAGTTGAGTAGATGTTTTAACACCCACGAGTGGTGATTTGTTTCTGGTAAAACGGGGTATTCATACATATTCCAATTTCGAAAACTCATTTGAATTGGTTTGCTACTTTCTGATATTCTCAGTAACTCCAATTTAATATTATCAGCTACAGTTACATGTGGTATTCTCCATTGTAATTTCAAAATGTGTAACTTATAATCTTCTTTGGTGAATACGGCATTATTATCGGTTCTTGTACGATTTAATATCAATTCCTGTTTTGCGTTCACGATAATTTTTTTATAATCTTCAGCAAACCCCAACAACATTTTCAGTGGTATACAGAAATTAATGTAGCCATTTTTTGTGGTAATCTCATTCTTTGTTGACCAACCCGCATTTAATAAGCTATTACTTTCATTAATATCGAGCGAAATATAGTTTTTAAGTGTTGAAGTAACCCCAGTGTTTCTATTCCGATCGATTTCCACACCATTCAACTCATAACGAATTTCATCAAATATAAATGCTACGGAGTTGTTAACGAATTGAGCTGTTGATGCGGTCCCATCAGCTTTTGTAACAGCAGCCACAATATATAAAAAGCTTTCACAAGGTAGCAGATAAAGATCTTGATGTTGAACAGAAATTCCAATTTCATCGCTGGTGTTATATGAATTTAGGAAAGATGAATAAGTATGATATTCAAGTTTTGTGATGCGATTATCATAAATAGGATCTTGTGTAATACTTAGCATATCTATCATTTTAGGTTTTTAATTTTAATCCAAGATTTAGTAAATATATTCTATTACTAGGTGTAAGAGGTGTTGACCGCTTTATGGTTTGCAATTGTGTGGGTAAGGTGGGGTTGTTTTGGGGATATTTATCTTTATTATAAATTAACATACTATGATCGTTGTTTTTTCAAATGTTATCTGATTGTTATAGTTTCACCTCTGAAATTTATTAGATCACCATCTTGATCAATGATTTTTAATGTTATAGTTGTTATCCTCTTGAAGTTCACAGGTAAATAGATAACGTTTTGGGGAACTTCTATGATTTTATAACCAGGTCCTACCTCTGGTGCGAATTAATGCAAAGTATGTGCTGGTACATTATTCAAAAAAGACCCCACAATAATATTACACTCAATTCGAATTGCGTTTACCTTATTTATATTTACAGGTAAATCTGATATATGTTTCTTATATTTAGGTAGTACTCGTTTACTAAACCCTAGCAGTTGACCAATAGATGGCTCCTTATTAAAATGTATATCCCCATTTGCAGTTATTTCCGATTTACAAGTATTATTATTGGCTACTATTTCAACTGTATATACGCTTTTATTTCTATTACTTAATTCACTATGTATGTATTTAGAAATATCATCAATTTCATATGAACCAATCGGAATCTCAATTATCAAATCACCAATATGAAATAAATTATTTATGTTATCTACATTCGGTATGGAATTATATGTTTGGAAGTCTACGAGACCACAAACATATTCTTCAGATAGTACTAATGGTGGAAAATATTCAGTTGATAAGACTGACGTATTTCCAGTAAAAGTAAGTGTCAACGACATGGTTGCCAATATGTGTATAAAACATTTTTATTACCATCTCATATATATATATACCAAAAACAAAATAAAGCTATTTTCTACAACAAAATTTATTCAATTTTCAAAAATCATTTCTTAAGATAATTGTATAAAAATTTTAAACATAATTGCCCACATATTACTGTGTTATAGTTTTGGTAAGCATTATAATTGTATGTAATGTTACAGTTTAAATAATTTACGAGTTCAACTGGTGGTTTTAGATTTCCAAATCAACTTATTTTGTATTCATATCGAAATATGTACAATTGTTATTGTTTTTATAGAACGCCACCCAATGAGTTCCAGAACCAGATGAATCATCCAAATTCAAAATGCCACATTCTACTTTCCAAGGTTTTTTTGGTAGATTATTAGTAGTACTGGATGCACTACAGCGTGAGAACCAAATTGCGTGGGTGGTGAAAATTAATGGTGTCATTAATGGGTAATTAATGGTGTGATTAATGGTGCAATTAATGGGGTAATTAATGTGTAATTAATGGTGTGATTAATGGTGTGATTAATGGGCGTTGTTAATTGGTGTGATTAATGGGCGTTGTTAATTGGTGTTCTTAATGGCTGTTTTTAATGGCTGTTCTTAATGGCTGTTTTTAATGGCTGCTATTAGCGGCTAATGGCTGCGGGCTGCTCTTAGTGGCTGCTATTAGCGGCTAATGGCTGCTGGCTGCTATTAGCGGCTAATGGCTGCGGGCTGCTCTTAGTGGCTGCTATTAGCGGCTAATGGCTGCGGGCTGCTCTTAGTGGCTAATGGCTGCGGGCTGCTCTTAGTGGCTGCTCTTAGTGGCTGTTTTTAGTGGCTGCTCTTAGTGGCTGTTTTTAATGGCTGTTCTTAATGGCTGTCGTGTGCGGCCGTGGTAATTAGGTCATCTGGTTATTGCTCTTTCGTCACCTGTGTATATGCCGTTGCGCATGGTTAGTTTTGTCTTTCTCTGTTCTGTATTCTGCTACTTCCTGTAAGTGTAAATGGATTAGGGGCTTAGGGGTATTTGTCGTGTGGCTTGTGTATACTGGTTTTCGTAAGTATGGGTGAGGTTAAAATTAATTATGAAAAAAAACTTGTGGCTTTGTGAGGATTGAACTGGGGACATTGTGTTTAATAAGACTGCGCTCTACCTGCTGAGCCATCAACTTATTTTGTATTCATGGTTTATATTTGATATATAATCTACATTTATTCGTTCCATGTTCTTTATATACAGATATAAAGTCTGTATAATAATAAGCAACGGAAACCGGTTTGGTCAAGAATGCGAATACAAAACGGAGAATGAAAATAAAAAAAAATATGTAAATATACTGTGGGTAATATAAAAAATTTGTTTATATTCTGAAAAAAAAAAATATATTTAAAAAAAAAAATTGTTGCTTTGAAGTGGATTTGAACCATCAAGCTTCGATTTGTATCCCAACGCGCTACCAATTCGGCTATCAAAGATAGTCGGTCGCGCTTGGAAATTTGTTTATATATATGTACATATATCATGCATTGATCAATATAAAATAAATAAGCACATACTGTTATACAAAATAATATAAAAAAATATAAGCGCAAATTTGTGTGGGTTTTTTAAAGAAGGAGTCTAAAAATACTTTTCAGCCATCTTGGATTTTATGGAATTTATAATAATAAGCAAAGGAAAAAGCTTCGTACAAGAATATAAATACAAAAGGGAGAGGCAAATAAAAATATTTATAAAAATCTAAAATGGGGTCATGAGAAATATTATATATGGGATGTAATACCATAGTTTTCATTAGTTAATATAATGTTATTAACGAAAGAGCATATAGAAATACTGGAGAATTTCTTAAAAGATTACAAACCGTTTCTGGATGACCGTAATTTAAAAAAGTTAGAAAACCTTGTTGAGCGTTTGATTATATTAAATAAAAATGGTTCAGTAATATCGCAATTTGGTGAACACTATAAAAGTTGTATTTGGTCTGATAATAAAGCAACATGTGGTCCCGATACCTGTGGATGTATATCAGTTACATATAAATACAGAGACGCTTTAAAATGTATAGAGAATTTTAAAAATATTTATGAAAAATTAATAGCAAGAATAGAAAATTTAAAAATACAAACATGATTCCATTTAGACACCCGTTTACGATGATTATAGCAGGCCCTTCGGGGTGTGGAAAGACAACTTTTGTATGCAATTTAATTAAACTGCATGAAAACTTAATTAAACCAAATATAACTAAAATAATTTGGTGTAACCCTGAATTGATGGCTGTGCCGAAAAACCTACCTTTTTCAAATACTGAATTTTTGAATAATATACCAGAGCAGATTAAAAATGAAAATGATGATAATATTTTAGTTGTGCTCGATGATTTAATGCTTGAAACTTACAATACACAGGTGTGCGAACTGTTTACGAAGGGTTCACACCATAAAAATTTATCAATTATTTTATTAATACAAAATATTTTTCACCAAGGTAAATATTGTCGCGATATTTCTTTAAATGCTAAGTATTTAGTTTTATTTAAAAATCCACGTGATAAATCGCAAATCTTACCTTTAGCACGACAAATTTTTCCTGAGAAAACTCAGGACTTTGTAAGAGTATATAATGAGGCTACATCTATTCCACACGGCTATATTGTGTTAGACTTAACACAAAACGTTAATGAATTATATCGTGTACGTCATAATATTTTGAAAAAAATTATTGTGTATGCTACTGCTCACCATATGATTTAAGTAATAAAACATTTTGTGAAAAATATGAAACGATTGAAGAAAAACCGTCGTATATTACGATTGCTGAAAACTTCTAATAAAAAACTTCGAAGTAGTATTCTAAGGACATGTGACGATGATGCTATAAAAGCTATTGTCGAAATTATAATTAATAGCTTAAATGGTAATAATAAAATATCCAGACACGTTTTAACACGTTTAAAAAAGCATAAAAACACACTAAGAAATCTAGCCTGCTCCAGAAGGAGTTTAAAAGTGAAACGGAAAATACTTATTCAAAAAGGAGGCTTCTTACCTGTTTTAATAGGTACTGTATTATCAGGTATTATTGGTAAATTAATTAGCAGTTTTCAAACACAAAATGAATAATATGCAGCGAATGGTTGTAATACCAACTGATGTTTTTATTAAATTGAAAAAAAAT